>JZKD02S1673052.1:1096114-1112317 GCA_000966675.3 Picea glauca
CCCATAAATCTAATTCCACTTTATTGTATAATTCCTTGATCATATACATAGATTGACTGTTGAATAGATTGTGCTTTCTTCACTTTGGTTGGTTTGTGTTGTCTTGGTCTTGACTTCATGAGAGAACTGGAGAGAAGCGGGAGTAAAAAAGACCATAGGAAGCAATAATAAGGTACGTTCTTTGTTCTTTCCTCCTAGTTAATTCAATGGTTAGAATCTAGGGAAAGAGTAATGTTCTGTCTTGCTTTGTTCTAGATCCAGGTGGATCTAGGGAGATCGGTTTGTGTCTGCACTTACGGATTTATCCAATAACAAAATTGGCGACTCTATTGGGGAACAATCCATTTTTCTTTGTGGCTTTTGATATTTTTCTGTGGCCATTTGCTCTGGTTTCATTTTTCTCCTGTCCTATCAATCTCTGAGTCTTCAAGATATCTTGATAGACCCTTTGGGTCCAGAAGCCTTTTTAAATTTTGTTCCATTTTCCAAATTTTTTATTATGTTCAGGCATTCTTGCACTGCACTTCATTGCAGCCTGCGAGAACTAGTAGGGTTCTCACTCTGCCTTTAGGTTTCAGTGCAAGGTTCTCGCACCTTGCTCAAGGGTCACCTGCGAGAATCAATGATTCTCGCACTGTGTAATATTTCCTGCCTGTGAACTCAATTTTTCAAAAATTTGGATTTGAGTTTTGGTATTTTCAACTTTCCAGATCAGTTTGATTGCCTCATAAGAGTTTCTTGGATCATAGATTGATATCTTTCTTTTCTTCGTTTGCATGCTTGAACAATTTTATGATTCCAAGGTTTTTCTTGTAATTTTTGGCTTGACTTTCGTTTATTGACATTTCTTGGTAAAACCATTCTCTCTGACTTCAAAATATGAGTTTGTTTGATTATTTAAGAACCCGTGATTGGTTGAAAGTTAAGTGTTTGGTTTTTCTCATTTGCTTATTGGTTTGAAAGATCATTTTCTTTTGCATTTGAAAAGACTAAATTGGTTTTCTTTTATTTTTATTTTCGTTGAAAGAGTGGATTGGATGTTTATCATTGTTTGTTCATTTGGTTTTTTATTTTCTGTACTCTTGCTTTCATAGCGTGGGTCCTTTTTGAAAAGTGAAAAAGAAGTTTTTCTTTCAAAAAATTCTTTTTGTTTTAGAAACCATTGAAAATCAAATTATTGCGATTGTTGAAAGTATTTGAAAAAGACATAATAGAGAATTGTCATTTGATAAGTGATTGTTTGCATTTGCATTTTAAAGAAAATTTTGCATTGTAGTTCAAGGTTGATATGGAAAACTTTCTCTCTCTCCCATACATAGGATTCATTGAACGAAAAGTGATATACTTCATTCTCATCCTTGCATTGTTGGGTCAGAGTCATACATCATTTGTTTCACTTCCGTTTCCTTTGAGTAAACAACAACTCTTAATAACACTGCGTAATCATAAAATTTATCTAGTAACTTTTTTCTAGGGCTCTATTAGACCAATATTTAGCTAGGCTAGTGCTTTGTAGTAGGAAGAGAGATACACTCTCCAAAAGCACAAAACACACAATAGCATCTTGTGTTAGGGAGTGTTAAATTCCATTTGCAACATCTTGTCCTGGGAAGCCCTTCTCACACAAGGGTCAAACACTAGGTCGCATTGATATTGACAGAGTTACTCACCCTGATTTGTTGATATCAGTGTAGAGATTGCACGTATTACAGGGATCACTCGGAGGTATACCCACAATGATGAGTGGAATCCTTTTGAGTTGATTTCGGGCTAGATACCCTTCCCTTGCATGTGGATCAGAATGTCGATTGTTCCCCCGGGATTTATTGTTGTTGGTGGTGACCTTAGTGGCCTATATTTCTAGGTTCTTACCCAAGGTGACTGTGGAGGGTAAAGTCTTCACGGTACCTAGAATTGATGTTGACCAAACTCACTCAGGATCCTTGGAGGGTATACCCACGATCATGTGTGGGAGCTTGCACCAGGGTGTAATTTTGTTAAGCAGGTCGTCAGCGTAACTTTTCCACCCTAGCCCTTCCCCTTCTCGTCTTGTTGTTGCAACATTGGATTTGATCACCAACTAGTGCCTTCAAAATTAGAAGGTCGTGTTTGCCTGGTGATTGCTTCCTAGATTTTGTTTACTAGAACGTGTTGTTTGTTTCTTGAAGTTGACCATAGGATTTTATTCACGAAGTTTGTTATTCGTTTACAATATCTCCCCCACGTCATTCATGTAGAATGCAGGGTTTATCTCCAGAGCATCTGGACGGTTCTCAACCCTTGCCTACAGGTACACCTGAGGGCTCTCCTCAGCAAAGTGAAGCCACAGTCGTCACCACACCACAAGTGGAATGAACTAACTCTCTAGAACCTTTCCGAATTACCAATACCTAAGAAGACTTTCGACTTCACCCTGGTTCTGAGCGATCTTTTATGCGACTAAATTCTTCTAGAGAATTAGTTGTTACATCTTATGGATCACCCATTGGACCTTTTCCTGGCATAGAAGGCCAAGATCCTTTTTGGTCTACAGGTTTTTTATGAAGGGACCATTTTGGTCCTGGTTCACCCGTGATTTTCGAAATTAATCGTCCTGTGATTTTCGAGATCTCTAATCTCGAGACAGTACCGTTGAATACCACTTATCACTTTATTGTCCCTGCTGAGATGGCCCATCTCACGAAAACTACGAGTGTCCCAATAGGGTTCACTATGGTTGGTCTTTCTCCTATAAACACGTAGTGAACGCCTAATGTGACTCCGATACTACCACCCGGATACCATGTGTTGAATGCTCCTATTCCAACACCTCCGCAAACCCCATCCAGTTCTCCAGGTGGTCCTCCTTTTCCTAGGTACCCTATTCCTGGTTTTATTCCGACACTCCCTCAATTTCCTTCTGGAATCCCTTTCTTATCTTCCACTAGAAATCCTAATCCTAGTGGCACTATCCCATCCAATACACCAAACTTGTAGATTCCCATTGGTGGAAAAGGTGGTACAATACAACTTCCTCTTACCGAACACATTCCAATTACTACACAACCTTTGATTGGGACACAATTTCTAGTTGGAACACCACCTACGATAGGGGGACCAACCCCACCTTTTGGACAAAATATACCTCCCTCTTTGGCCCAGTATTGGAATCATATGATACAAAATCCTCCTCAAATGAATGGGGGTCAGTCGTTGCTTGTTCCTACTATAGGACAACCATATCGAGGTATACCCAATCCTATTTGGGGTCTGAATTCTCAAACTCATGTCCCCTCTCAAGGTTACAATCCTTGGAGCTACTATCCTCTCCAACCACCACAGAATCTGCTTGGGTCTTCCCATCATGCGCAGACCACTTACGGTCGTACTGGTTTTCTGACAGGGCTTCCACCCCAAAGTTAGCAGTACCCACAGGTGAATCGACAGTTACCTTTTCTTGCTACTTTGGATTTGTCAGATTTGCCAAGGATTTTAAATGATCCTATTCGTCACTCTCCCCAATGGCCTGTTCTTCCAGCCAAGCTTCCATCGAAAATTCCTAAATTCGATGGAAAAGTGGGAGAAGACCCAAAAAATCACGTTATGACTTTTCACCTATGGTGTTCATCCAACTCATTTATGGATGACTCTATTCGTTTACGTCTTTTTCAACGAACCCTTACTGGTTCTGCTGCGAAGTGGTATATTGAATTTTCATGAGGTTTCTTCTCTGATTTCAACACCCTAGCTATGGCTTTCCTTACGCATTACCAATTACCAATCCATTATGATACCGGGACTGAGATTTTGACTTCCTTCAAATAGACTAAAGGCACTCATATATCTGATCATATCCATGAGTGGCAAAGGAGACGATGTCTCATTAAACTTAAGCTTCCCGATCAGTTACTGGATGAATTGTTTACAAAATCATTTGTGAACGAAATTGGTAAGGACATTGCCATGGGTGGCATTGTCATGGAAGAGTAGGCTATAAGTCATGCTCAGTATCTTGATCTCGTTTACTCACAAACGGGAACACTTTACAATTTTCTACTTGAATTACCTCGTCCTAATTCTTCCAACACTTCAACTTCTCCAGCTACCTCGCATGTAGCTGATAGTGTGATTGGTAATGCTGAAGCCCAATCACATTATATTTCAAGCACAACCCCTAAATCTGCTTCTTCTAATGTTCAGAATAAGGGGAGAGGAAAGAATAAGGACGATAAAAATAATCCTCAAGCAGAGCAACCTAAAACTATCCCTGTTGATGATCGGTATAAGCGCAAACCACGATATCCTTTCCTTATCTGTGGTGATGATCATTACATGAAGGATTGTCCATGACGTTCTGAGGTCACTAAGTTCCTTCAGGGAGCCCCGAAACCCCCTACCCCGGCTGTCTTGTCCCAACCTTTCTCGTCTCAACAATAGGGTCAGTTGGTCATTCATGACCAACCATCCTCTTCTACTTCATCATATTTTTTGATGCGTACTGGTGATTCTAAGAAGAACAACGTTGCACTCACGACTTGAGCCAAAGATTATTCTCCATCTAAGGAGAAGGTTGATTATTTACCTCCTTCGTTGGTCCAACCCTCTCCTGCGACTCCACCTACTAACGGTCCTCTTCATCATGAACGACCGAGCCTTGATACAGTTTTGCGACCACCCCCAAAAGGTGTCGTTAGGAAATCAGCTTGCAATCCTCATGCTCGTGCGGCCCAGAACTACAGTATTGTTGAAGATCTGGCCCAGGCACCTTCAACGATTTCAGCCCTTGAAGTCATTCAGTCTTGTCCTGCTCAACGGAAGGCACTCTTGAAAGCTATAGGTGGAATTGACCCGACAGATATGAATTTGATAGTCTTTGACTTGGACGATCACATTCCAAGGTTACCTCCTCAACTCGCGTTTCAAATACAAGTGGTTTTCTTCGACAAAAACATTTGTCGAACCGTTATTGACAAGGGTGCCTCGATGTGTGTTATGCCTCTTGCTTGTTGGAAAGCCATTGGCTCTCCTCCTTTGAATGAATGCCAGAACACTCTTAAAGCCTTCAATGGCTCCAACTTTAATCCCTACGGTGTTCTTCCTTCATTGCCCATTACACTAGAAGGTAAGATGGTCCAAGTTGAAGTGGAAGTCTTTGACGCTCCCCTTGATTATAATCTTCTACTTGGACGTAGCTAGATCGATTCCATGCGCGTCGTTGTGTCAACACTTTTCTGTATAGTATGTTTCCCTCATCAAGGAAAGGTTGTTAACGTTGACCAACTTGCCTTCTTCAATTCTGATAATCGTACTGGCAATGTACCATTTATTGCTAAAACCCCACCGGGTTATTAGAATGTCGGTGTAGGCCTTTTAAAAGACTCCTCGTTAATGGGTACTTTCCCCATTCCATCGCCTGATATTTCAAGACCGTCAGTTGCTTCTATCAACATTATTTCCACCATGCCTCATGAACTTCCTGTGTCTTCAGACCCTTGGATTGTCCCTAACCCTGGAGATCATCTTCGTTTTGGTGACGTAATGTCGTTAAGTCCGGTTGAATCTTCATATTAGGCCATTCAATCAACAACACCTTATTCCCTCTCTCTTGATGAGTTGTCTCCCGATCCTTTTCATTTTATTTTTCCCACTGATGAGACGATCATGTCCATCATGGAGGACACCCCTTGGGATGATGGACATCATCGTTCCATACTTTTTCTGGAGCAACATACTCTTGAGAACTACCAACGGATTTCGACTCCATTGATCATTGTTGTCATTTTGACGGTTCCCGCATCTACACACAATGTGTTTGTTGAAGGGAACTTAAGTAATATCTCACCCACGATTCCCATTGATATATCCATCAAACCTGGGATTGTTGAAAATTTCCATATTGGAGCTTCGTGTTCCCCTACCGAGATAGTCACCTATATGTCTTTATTCAAAGAATTTTGTGACATCTTCACCTAGAGCTATGAAGACATGCCAGGTATCGACCCTGCAATTTTTGTACATGAGATAAAGACATACCCAGGAGCTAAACTTGTCCCACAATGCCTTCGTCTCGTTCACCCACGTAAAGCAGTTGCTATCAAGCTCGAAGTTGAGAAACTTCTGAAAGTCGGCTTTATTTATCCAGTGGCTCTTACAGAATGGGTTTCCAATCCTGTCTCGATTGACAAAAAAGGAGGAAGTATTCATGTATGTGTTGATTATAGGGATATTAACAAAGATTTTCCCAAAGACAAATTTCCTACCCGCTTCGTCGACCAGATTGTTGATGACTGTGCCGGAAGTGAAATTTTCTCTCTCATGGATGGTTTCTCTGGCTATAATCAAATTAACATTGCTCATGAGGATCAACATAAGACTTCTTTTATTTTTCCTTGGGGAACTTTTTCCTATCGGAAACTTCCTTTCGGTCTTAAGAACGCTGGCACGACATTTTAATGTGTTATGTCTTATGCCTTTCATGATATCCAGCATATTGTTCAACCCTATTTGGACGATTTACCCGCTCCTTCAATGCGCAGAGTCGATCATCCTACCCACCTCCAATCCATTTTCATTCGTTGTCGATTCTATCGTATATGTTTAAATCCTCGTAAGTGCATTTTTTGCGTAGAATCCGGTCGTCTTCTAGGTTTTATCGTTTTGCGTCAACGGATCCGGGTGGATCCTATTAAGGTTGAGGCGATCCTTAATCTCCCTCCTACTTCTACACTGTGCCAGTTGCAAAGTTTGCAGGGGAAAGAAAACTTTCTTCGTCGTTTTATCCCTAATTACGCCGAGATCAACCGTGGTTTTACACGGCTACTAAAGAAAGATTCAAAGTTCGTATGGGATACCATTGCCAACAATGCTTTTGAATCTTTGAAGTTGTCCCTCATGCGAGCTCCGCTTCTCTTTCCTCCCAATTACGGTCGCGATTATTTCCTTTATCTTGCTGCCTCGGAGTACACTATTGGCATGGTTCTCGTTCAAGAGGATGATGCGCATGATGAACATGTTATTTACTACTTGAGTCAAAGTCTCACACCAACTGAAATCAAATATCAACATGTCGAAAAATTGGCCTTGGATGTTGTTCAAGCCATCCAACGCTTTCGGCACTATATCCTCTCACGCAAGACTACGGTGATTTCTCATTGCCACCCTATGCAACATATTTTGTCACGTCAATTGCTAGGGGGGAAATACTCCAAATGGATTGTGATACTCCAAGAGTTTGACTTGGAAGTCGACCGCACCAAGTCCAAGAAATCCTTAGTTTTTGTTGAGTTGATATCCGATTTTCCTTACTCTGCAACGGAAAATGTAGCAGTTGATTCATTACCCGATGAATCTCTTTTCCTTATTAGCACTGATGATCTTTGGTATGGGGATATCATTATATATCTCCAAGCCCCCACTTTCCACCATACTTTGTCTAGTACTGAACGACGTCGCATCTGCTATCAAGCTCGTCAATACATTATCCTCGGGGATACTCTTTACCGTAGGGGAATTGACTCTATTTTTCGACGTTGTCTAATGTTTGATGAAGTCGAGAAAGCTCTGAATGACTGCCATTCTGAAGCATGTGGTGGTCATATGTCTCGGTATGCTACTGCTCAGCAGATCTTACACGCAGGATATTTTTGGCCTTCTTTATTTAACGACTGCATTACTTCCATTCAAAATTTCCATTCTTTCCAGACCTACAACCAGAAAATTCGGTCACATCCTGCTCCTCTTCACCCTGTGGTCTCAGTTGGTCCTTTTGCGAAATGGGGCATCGATTTCATGACATGTCACCCTCACTCGGTCGGGGGGAATGGTTACATCATTGTATCCATTGATTACTTTACGAAATGCGCTGAGGCGATGCCGACATTCGACAATACTGGAAAGACCACAATGTTGTTTCTTTTTAATCATGTCATAGCTCGTTTTGGTGTTCCCCAAGCTATCGTCACTAATCACGGTAGCCACTTTAGAAATTTTATGATGTCTGAACTTACGAAAAAGTTGGGTCTTTTCCATGATAACTCAACGCCCTATTATCCACAAGCTAATGGTCAATTCGAAGCGATTAATAAAATTATCATCAATATGCTTCGACGAATGATAGGGATTCATAAAACAAGTTGGCACACAATGTTTTTTTCATCATTGTGGGCATACCGGACATCTTTCAAGTCCGCTACTGGGTTTACGCCTTTTCGGTTAGTCTATGGTGTGGAAGCCATTCTTCCTATAGAATGCGAGATACCCTCTCTTAATCTAGGTGTTGAACTCCTACCCAACACTTCTGCTAAAGAAGAACGTCTATTTTATCTTATGCGATTAGACAAAACTCGACGTGACGCCACTCTAGTAATAGAAACCCAGAAGAAACGTGTCAAGGCCCAATATGACAAGCATGTCAAACCTCGCATTTTCTCCGAAGGTGATCTTGTTGTTCTCTATGAAAAAGATTGAGATGTGTTAGGAGTTGGGAAATTCGAATCCATGTGGCGAGGTCCTTATATTGTTCACCGAGTTTTGGAAAAGGGAGCATATGAGTTGGAAGATTACGATGGTATCCCTTTGAGTGAACCCAGGAATGGGTTTTACTTGAAGAAGTACTATGCATAAATCATCTATGCACAAGTAATTTTATTTTAATGTATCATACTTTGTGTGTGTTACTATAGTTTTCTTTTGTCGTTATCTGGTCTCTGCCCTTATGTGATGTTGTGTTTGATTTCCATATGTCGGAGTCTTCGCTACCCTATATTGGCTTCGCTGATGGTGCTAGCCATAGTACTCGAAGCCTTGCTTCCACTGTGTGGGAAATCTATTCCCCAACAAACGAACTTGTATCTTTACGAGGTGTGTCATCGACCGTGCAACCAACAACATTGCAGAGTATAGCGTCGTTATTGAATTATTGGTTGATGCTATCTCTCTCATAATTCGTCATTTGGTTGTGCGACTTGACTCGCAGATTGTAGTACTACAGTTAAGTAATATCTACTCTAATCGAAGTCCTACTTTGTTATGGGTGTATTTGCGAATTCGCCTCTTGGAACGTTATTTTGATCACATTGAATATCAACATATTCCTAGATGTCTAAATACATTAACAGATGCATTGGCT
The DNA here is from genome assembly GCA_000966675.3 of Picea glauca. Lineage (NCBI taxonomy): Eukaryota > Viridiplantae > Streptophyta > Pinopsida > Pinales > Pinaceae > Picea > Picea glauca. The sequence goes on from JZKD02S1673052.1 coordinate 1,105,221, forward strand.
AATTATGTATTGGACAGACATTTGAATCATTTATAAATCAAACACATCAAAATTCACACAATAAAAGTAAACCGGTAGAAGCCGTATGTATATATAACGGTCAAAAGAGTTTTTTACAAAAAGTTTGTCCAAAGACCAAAATGTCAAAAATTGAAGCTCGTAGCTTCTACAAAGTGACGTCATGGATGATGTTCATGGTAACACATGAATGCCCTAGCCACCCTATGGAGAAGTCGACTCATATATGCTAATACCCCTATAGTATGACGTTGATCACGTCATGGAACCTATTCCAGAGTCATGTCTGGAATATTTGCAGTCAGGCCCTCTAGATTCTGTTCAACCACTTGATAATCCTCAACATACTGTGGTGTTTCCGCTACGTCTCCTCACCACTAGATGGGAGAAGTTCTAGGAGGTCTGTAAGGTCCAACATCTATGTTATCAACAAACAATTTTGTATTAGTCTTTGGATGAACGTATAAAAAAAACATTTGAATATGGTAAAAATTCACAAAAGCATTTGAAAAGAAAAAAATGTGTGTACTTCTTACCAAGGTCCCCCCACTGAGCATCCTCTGGAAATACCAAATCTGGATCTCCTCGAAAATCCAGCCCAGCATAAGCGTAGTCATAAACCATCAACATCTGTGGTTGAAGCCAGTCAAAGAAAGTATCATCATATTTGATGATCGGTCCTACTACGTGTCGGGCCATGAGCCGACACCATCTCAGCATCCGTGAATCCCTGGGAGCTGGTAAATTCCACTCCACTTGTAACCTCAATAATGGGACCCACTCAAGGAAGAATGATACCAACAAATATCCGTACTCGAATTGCTTCAGGTTACCTCGCCTACATTTGGTCAATTTCTTTTATACTGCAAAGCACAACATCTGCCCAGTTGAACACTCGAGGCTCAGTACACTCAATAGCATACTGGAAGTAACTCTGTAACTCAATATAGGGAGAAGAAATCCCAGCCATCTGAGATATAGTGAAAATTATAGTACGGAGGGTCAAGTCTCGTACCCCCCAGATAGCTACTTTTCCTTTCTTTCTCTCAGCCTTGGGAACACAGTGTAAATTGCAGTACTCACTCATCTTTAGCCCACCACCTCTACTACCTGTCAGGCTCACATAGTACCCCCGCCATGACAAACCAGTCAAAAAGTAAATGTCCTCAATGTCTAAGGATAGTGTGTGAACCCCCACATGAAACACCTACTAATCAGGGTCCCACATATGCACCAGGTACTCTAATAGTCTGACTTGGTCCCTCATGCCCGGGGTGTGAAAGTACTTCAAGAGCCCACAGTCTCTCAATGCAGCTATGGTAGGTGAATGATTTTTGGCCATTGCATTGTCCTCCTCATGTTCCCTTTCGCGCCACTCAAGCACCATGTTGATGACCAATTATCAGCATAAGGAACACAATAAGAGGATTAACAACTTTTTTCATGCTTTGGATCTTTTTCATTGGGTAAAAATTTAAAAAAAAATTGGGCTTTGCGGTTCTCGCAGGTTCCCTGTGTTCACAGTGCGATAACCTCGCAGGTGGCTTTAGGCTCACCTGCTAGAATGCATCATTCTCGTAGGCCCCGTATAGCCTGCCTGCGAGAATGGCAGCGCACATATAGGGCCTGGAAAATTCACTTAAAACTGAAAATTTAACCAATGAAATTACAAAATTAAAACATGAAAGTGTTAAGGATGAAGAGCTTACCTAACTGTCGCAGACAGCTCGCTGAATGGTCTCTCGTAGCTCCTGCAATTTGACGCTGAACTTGGAAGGTAAAAGAGGGGTTTTTTGAGCTCAATAGTGGAAATATAAAAATGATGTGGTAAAAAGAGTATTTACTCCTTTTATTTTCTTTTACTACAGCATTTTGGTTTTTTATGATTATTTATATATTAAACCCTAATCCCTAATGTCATTTTGAGTGTAACTCTTGCAGGCGTGATGACTTTGATGATCAAATACAGGGATATGTACATGTTTTTCTTTGTTATCCCGTGTTTTTTATTGTTTTTATGGTTTTTACATAAAACCTCGAGCATCATTTTTGTCTGTTCTTGCGCTCGTAAATACATGAGAACGTGATCAAGCATACTTTTATCACTTTTTCAGGCTCAACAAGGTTATACAAAAAGGGAACCCCCCTGGAGTCCTCTTTAATCTCTTTTCAGACTCTCTAAACATGAAAATATCGTCGAGCGACCTTGCTATTTTCACGCTCGATAAAGTATTTGAAGTAAGCATCTGGTGAGTGATAATTTATCTCTTTTTTGGTCTCATTCAGACTATTTTACGAAAAAGGAACTGAGAGAGTTCTCTTTTAAGTGTTTTTCCAAACTCTATAATCTTGAAAAACCTTCGATTTTTCTATCTCTGGACTCGTTAAACAAACATTGACAGACCCATGATGGGACCGAACCACTCCTTCTTAGGGTTCATTAAACATACTCCGAGGGACTCATCCGAAGGATGAGCTTACATCAACAAGCATATGTTATCCTCCTCAAGCTTGCGTAAAAATAAAGAGGTACTCGCCAGAAATGGTGGGGTAAAATTTGGGAAAGGGATATGTTTTCATCTTCATATTAATTGGCAGTAAGTGTCACTCTTGAACATGACACCCCCTATTCATCATTTGAAGCCGGTTTGGGAAATCCATTTATCTCTCATTCGATTTTCTACAAGGTCATTTCTTGCGTCATCTTTGAGTCAATGCTGCCAAATCATTGGTCGTGTCGTTCATATGTTCAAGAGAAGTCCATCTGAAACCTATATTGAGTTGGCCATTTGCAATTATCCATTCTCTCGGTGTCGACCTTCCCTTTGACCGGTCCAATTTGCAAGATACTTTGTTTCACCTTCAAAATCTGTTACTCATTTGGTGTCATTGATGGGGGATACATCAAGGCCCTCCTGTGATGATTTTTGTTCCATCGACTTCAGCTCATTATCCGAAATCAAGACTTAGAAATTATTTGGTACCTTGGATCTTGCATGCCTCAATGGCAGGTTTCCTCGCTTTCGATAGTGGGTTTACATCATTGACCCCTGATCAAAATATTCCATCGGATGTTCGACATCAACTCATTTATTCACACTCGATGGATTGTACTATGGTACCTTGGGATACATTGACATCAATGGTTATTTCCCTCGCACTTGTTAATGGTTTCATCATTGACCAATAATCAAGTGGTTTCTACCATGTTCGACTTCAACACATGTAATCACATGGTTAGATTCATACTTTGGGCAACGAAATTGAAGACCCTGGATATCATCTTTGTGATCCAGGTTGCGATGGAGTATGTATAATTTGAGACACATAGATCCACTGTGTATGTTTCGTGGCTATGTCATCTTGATTTGAAATTTCTCACATAGATCCACAATGTATTCTGGTGGTTATGCTATATTTTGACGGTATGGATCCATAGTGTATGATTGGTGGCCATGACCCATGTCTATAATGTCATCAGTCTGTGATCTGAGTATGGGAATTCCTACCTCATAAATTTATATATATGATATTCTGTAGATGCTTGGTTGTTCACAGGTTTCTGATTAGGTGTGCTCCTGGTTCCTGACACACACATGCAACTTACAAAGTCTATCGGTTGTCACTGGTTCCAACCTCATACTTTGGGGGGAATTCTATTACCCATGATTTTGGTCATCATGATGATGTATTGATAATGGTGTACTCAGGCTCTTCATAAGAACTTTCTCCTGAGAAAAAGTTATTTTCATCTCTTCCAAAAAACTCATTTTTGAAGACTGTTTGCAGGCTGCTAGTATATTTGCCTGCGAGAATGCATGATTCTCGTAGGCTACCTTAAGCCAGGGTGCAAGAAGTTCACACTGGGTTGAATTGCTAAGGTGCGAACTCTTTCTAAAGTAAGAAAAAAGATGAATTCTCGATGCTTCTAGAAGGGAATCTTCTAGAAAGATGAGATGGCATTCGAATGGTTATCCTAGTACTGGATTCCCTGATATTTTTGGATCACTCTTATCCAAGTAAACTAATTCATTATATCCTATATATTGAGTGAATTCTCATTGAAAAGGTTAAGCAAGATTCATTGGAGAATTGGTGAAAGAATTGTGTGAAGGACTGAAGTTATAGCAGCTTGAAGACTCCAGCAAGTTTATCCAAAGGGGTTGATCTTCTTCATGCAAGTGAGCAAGTGTGTGTGTCGGAGCCAAGGGCCATTGAAAGGAAGTTTGTGACATCAAGGCTCAGGTTGGAATATTTACTTTCCATTAATATGATACAGTAACATGTCCCTTTCCCATAAAGCTAATTCCACTTTATTGTATAATTCCTTGATCATATACATAGATTGACTGTTGAATAGATTGTGCTTTCTTCACTTTGGTTGGTTTGTGTTGTCTTGGTCTTGAATTCACGAGAGCACTGGAGCAAAGCGGGAGAAACAAAGACCATAGGAAGCGATAATAAGGTATGTTCTTTGTTCTTGCCTCCTAGTTAATTCAATGGTTAGAATCTAGGGAAAGAGTCATGTTTTGTCTTGCTTTGTTCTAGATCCAGGTGGATCTAGGGAGATCGGTTTGTGTCCGCACTTATGGATTTATCCAATAACAATGAGAGATCCCTCTCTGAGTTTAGTAGGCTAGTGCACATCTCTAGAGCTGGTTGAAACAATTACCTCTATCATTTTTCTAACAGCCAGACAAAATTTATAGAGTATTAACATTCTGGTGTCGTTGCCAAGGACAAAATTAAAAAAACTTCCCTGGGAAAGAACGACATGGTTGAGTTCTAAGGTCTGAGACTAGAAGACACTTAGGTACATATTGGTTGCATTCCTTCTACGATGACTCCACACATCAAAATATCAGTTTGAAGGTGATTCCACTGGTAGAAAAATCCAGAAATTTAAATTTTTGTTGGTGACTCCACTCTCAATGCAGAATCCAGCTTCCAAAACATCATTTGTGACTCCACTGTTCGAAGATGAGTTCAATATCTGAAATGGATTCTCTCATGAATTGATCTCATATTCTTGGATTTCCAAATCATGTTCCGCACATAAATTGGAAAAAATATTTTCCTAAATTCAAATATGGGAAAGGAAGTGATGTTTCCTTGCACTTGATTAGATTTCACATGCACATATGTAAGCTGGGGGTTGAATTTCATGATGATTGTTTGATGAAAATTTTTATGGATACTTTAGAGGGAAGAGAAATATTATGGTATGAAGGTTCAAAACCAGGCAGCTTATACTCTCTTAAGGATTTCCACATAACATTCTTTAAGCATTATGGAGAATCTAATCCTTCATTCTTGGTGTTTGAAGATTGTTGTGAATTTTGTGAACATTTCATTAAGTACCTTGAAAATGTTTTTGGTGATGAAGAGTGTATGAATGATGAAATCATAGAAGCCCTTTATGAGTATTCATCCCAACAACAAAAATTATCCCCTCCTTTGATTGAAAGTGAAGCTGATCAAGAAATTGTTGTTGAAAGTCATTTTCCTTCCCCTAAACGTGATGAAGATATTCAACAAGATTTTCAACAAGACAAAGTGTTTCAAGGTTGTCTTTATCCCCATATGAATGATATGGTTGTTCAAATTTTAAGTGTCCTAGACATGGATAAGGATTCTAAAACTGCATCTATGAAAAATTCCAACAATGAACAAACAAATGACATAGACCTTCAGGAAAGCAACAAAACAACATATGTTATTTTTCAATCAAAAATACATAAAGATAATGAAGAGGTGGTTGTTTTATTTGATTCATTTGAAAATCATGGTTTTGAAAATGAATCCATGGGAACTCTAGATTGTGAAATAGTTCATCATGTTACATTTTCACATTTACAAGAAGGTTATGAGCAAGAATTTATTTCCATTCATTTAGTTGAAAGTCAAAATGACAGTCCCCAAGCAAATTTCCAGAAGTTTAATAAAACCAAATCAAAATTGTTTGATGGACAAGAAGAAGAACATAATATGGTTGTCACATTTGAAGATGTTCAAGAATGTATGAATGTTTTTGTTGATATACCTGGAAGAGTATACAAACCTATTTCTACCATTTCAATTGAAAATGTTCTCAAAACAAAAGAAATAGAGTAAGAACAAAAAATACTTATGAAAGAGGCTTGTCTTTATGTTTTTTCTCATCAACAAAAAATGTTTTTTCATGGTTTTCAAGATCCTATGGCCATCCTATTACAATATTCAGTGAAGGATGAGTTTATTTCATTCATAAGCTCAAGTTTTGGATTCAACTTTTGTTTTTAGCTACCATCATTTACATTTTCCTGCTTTCTTAAGAAAGATGTGATCGAAGAAAAATCGGGAAGCCAATTGCTTGATTAGTTGCATTGGTACTTTAGCATCACTTGATTGAGTATTCATTTCAGTAGATTTAGAGTAGATAGGAGTATGCAAATAAGCTTGTTGGTCAAGAATTTTTTAGTTTGGATTTCCAGTAGTGTGTACAGTGATATTTTAGTGGTGTATTCAATGTTCAGTATCCAGTTGAGAGAAGTGTACAGAGTTTGGTTTTTAGCAAACACTGGTGACAGGTCGGAGCACAGTACACATACATGTTTTGGGAGAACCCCAATGGATCATGCACATTTTCTACTATTCTTTGCTACCTCACAGGGAGGATGGCATTCCCAATAGGAGCATATGCTATCACCTGCTAATTTGCATTAATTTTTTGCAAAGCGTCTTGTCCTTATGGTATTTTTCCACTCAAACTTTCAAATTTTTTCACCATCTCCGTCAAGATCCCATCACCTAAATCCTTCACTCAACTGATCATCCAAAATAGTCATGTCCTCCATGAGTTAAAAAATTTGGCGAATATCTCAAACCTATACCTAGCCTTAATGCTTATCTAAATCCCTTAGTTTCATCACTTCATTCATTTTTACCCTTATTTTCATATTCACGTTGAAAATAAAAAATATTTCTTTTATTAAGTACCCTCATCCTATCCACAAAGTCATGTGTTAAGCCTCATAAGCCCAAAGTCCTTAGAAAATAGAAAAAGGGTTTATTATTATTAATATAAATATTTTTATATT
>JZKD02S1673052.1:1112367-1131015 GCA_000966675.3 Picea glauca
TTATAATGTGGAAAAGTCAATGGTTGGATGGAGGGCGCACATACATATCAGGGATTGAAGTAGCGAGGAGGTTAATTATGTGAAGGCAGGCCGGGAAAAGCCATTGTGGTTTATTTGGTGGACATGTGTTTTTACGTGGAGCACATCGGAGCTTGTATTAAACCACTCCAGCCAAAGCCCATTGTAATAAATGCACCATTTATCATATTTTTAATGTGCAACATTTTTCAGTAGTGCATTTCAACAACAAATATGGAATTTCTAATAAATGAAATTCCTCCTCGTGGTGAAAAGGTTTTACGAAGGCAAGATTCAAGTTTTACAAATTAAAGGAATTAATGTTTATTTCCATGAAAAAGATTTAAATGGGAAGATGCACGTGAATGAAAACTTGGATAATTCTTTATCCAAAGAAGAAGATAAAAGGTATTTTACCAAAGACAGTAAACTCAAAAAACACACAGTAAATGTTTTTTCACAATGAAATGGTAAATTGAAAAAACATAACACAGTAAATGTTTTTCATGTGAAATGGTAACGGTAAATGTTTTTTTACTGTAAAATGGAGAATTGGAAAAAATAAGACATGGTTTTAAAGAACCACCAGAAGACATGGTTTTAAATAACCACGGGAATGAATTAAATTATGGAAATTTAATTCTACAAGATAAAAAATATCTGGGAATTATTTTTATTTCAAATATATTATTCCCAAATGTTTAATGAGAATATGGATAAATGCAATTATATTTGAAAGAGTATGAGTGACATTTCAAGGAGAACATGGCAGAAGAAGGAGCTGAAGCGTCAAAGCAATATGCAGGGATCATGATTTTTTTTTTCTAAAAACTATAATTTGTAATCATTGTAGAAGCTGAAACTTTTCATTTCAATTATTGTAACCGGTTGCACACTGAAGGAACTCGAATTGTATAAGTATTAGAGATTCTGAGTGTATTAATCATGGGAAGAAGTGCAAGGGAACAATTCGGGTGGTTTTGGACTCTATTGTGATTTTTTTGGGACTGAATTGAATACATATGTAGAATCATTTTGAATTGTTTATGAAAATATTCTAATGGCTATGATATGAGTTTTTTCTTCCTTCATTTTTTGTATTTCCTGTGTTCTTTAATTCCATTTACATTTTCATCTGTTTAGATTCGATAGTTAAAAGCCCAGAATTCATCTCTTGATTCTCTCGGCTGAAACAATTTAAACAGTGTGTATTTCTTCCTAACTAATTCAGAATTCATTTTATTAATGCTCTGATGCAGTTACTTGTTTTTCCCCTTTCCTCTTACACTCTGCAAATATTATTTACAACTCGTATTCATTGCCTCATTTAGCCTTTATCCTCTGGATATTTCTATTGGCTAGTCAATGTTTTCATTCATTTTCAAAATTTTGAGTCCATAGACCTAACTATCCCTCCTCTTGTTGGCCATCGAATTTATAAAAACCCCCCAAAACAAACCAAATCTAGCCACCGATTTCCATAGATATATCAAGTGACATGAGAGATCCCTCTCTAATTTGAGAAAGCTAGTGCCTAGCTCTAGAGATGCTTGAAAAAATTACCTCTATCATTTGTCTATCAGTTGGAAAAAATTTATAGAGTGCTAACACCTCCTACTCGACGAAATCCTAAATTATTGTCTCTGTAACAGGCCCTTTGAGGCATTGTTCCACCGTCGCAACTACTTGGTCCAACTGCGAGCCTTGTCCTTCAATCTCTACAAAAAGTGTCCAGGCTTCATCCTGCACCGACTGGAATCTTTTTGTCACTTACATGAATTTGTTGTGGATGGAAGTAACCTTCTGTTGGACTATGCATTGTTCCTGTGATTGCTTCATTTTCTCAACTGTAGTAAGAAACTTCATTTGTGCTCGCACGATGGATGTCTGCTTCTTCGCCTCCTAGAGTTGTCCTTTCAGTTTATTTAGCTATAGATATTCTGCAAGGCACTCATACGTATGTGCACTCTGATCACTCAGTTTCTTACACTCTGAGGTGAGTGCCCTGATTCTTTCTACTGCATTCTTGACAACTTATTCCCTATGATCGTGCACTTCTTGTGGAGTGCTTGACACTTCTTGGATTTCTTATTCCATTACTCTTTCTTGAAGTTGTTGAATGGCTTCGGTGAGATTCCCCAATTTCATCTCAGTTTACTCTAGTTCTTCCTGTTCCAAGCGTGGCACAGAGAGAGGTGTTTTAGTCACGCCTCTTTAACCATAGTTTTCTCTACGAGCAGCTGGTCTTTTTGTTTCTACATCCTCTCTTTGGCCTCCTCGAACATCACCCTGATTTCATCTTTCTCCTGCTATGCAAATCGAAGTTTATCTAAGACTTCCTCCTTTTATTTCTTCATGGCTTCTATAGCATGCTCCTTTTCGTCTTGGAATTGATGAAGTCGAACCTTTATTTCATCTGCCAATCTTTGTAAATGGGTGGTCTCATCCCCCAATTATGCAATTTCCACTGAATAAAGTGTAGTAGGTACTGCATGGCTCGAGTATATGGCTTGTTGTATGTCCTTGACATCCATCTCTATTCTTTCATACTATGTTTCTTGCTTCACTTCATGCCTCTACAGGATATCCTCTAAGTCATCATCCACGACTGCGATGATGAGATCGGTATCGTCCACTGTGAGAACATTCTTCGACTGGGATTTATTGGCTCTCGTCTTCTTCCTTGCTAAAGGTTTCTGTGAGGAAACCTTCCTTTTCTTCGATGTTTTGGCCTTTGTAGGGGGATCCTTCGATGGTGCAACTTCACCTTTGTCTTTCTTTTCTCCTTCTTCCTCTCCTTATTCTTGTTTCACTTTGTCTCCGCCTCCTCCTGCGACTGATTCTGACCTACTTTCCTCTGAGGCATTGTCCTCCTCATCAATTTTTATGTTCTGTACTTCCTCCTTTTTATTATTTTTCTTCACGCTAATTTTTTCATCATGCTCAACCCAAGTGACCAAGGGGCTTCCAATGATGTCAGGATCAAAGAGCTTTGCATCTTCCACCGGTACGAGGAACTCTATTGGCCATTCTTTGGTGATATCCTCCATGTCTTTGTCAGTTAGTTTGTAATAGGACTGTATCTCCTCCTTACTTTCATCCCTGCATGCTGCGATGTAGATAAAGTGTCGATATGCGAGGAAATTTGTTAGTAGCCTATAATGATGCAAAGTGTTAGGTGTCATTCATGGGAATGTTTCAATGGCTCACTTCAGCTATAAGTAGTAAGCATGGAACACCACGTTTGATTTCCACTACTTCGCCATATCGTTCGTATAATGTCATAACAGATTCCTCCAATGGGTAGGACTGTGTCCATCAATGCGCATTCGTCCGTTAGGGCACGATATTTCCGGAAATAACTACGTTTCTAGTCATTTTGGAGCATCATTCTAATGGTCGGGGTGCCTCCAATGGTCATATGAGTTCGTTGTGCTAAATTCCTATTATGCGTTGTTCTGCTATTCTGACGATGTTCATGTTCTGCAAATATGTCTCCTGCGAAGTCTTTTCTGGAATTTCCCATAGTTTTTCTAAATTGGCTTTCTTCTTACCGAGCTTCCTTCCCTTCTTTCCTGTGATCTGAGTCTCTTTATTCCTCTTTCCATTCTTATTATTATCTTTTCTTAGCATGGTAACTTCACATTGCTGATGTTCTTTCAAAGGGTTTAGAGATAATACCCTTTTTCTTACTAGGTCCTGGGTGGACATGATTTCTTATTGCATGGATAGGTCCTTCAAACCTTATTGCACTCTTTCAAAGTTGACATGTACTTCTCTTTCATTCTTCTTCTTCGAATCAACTTCTCGTTCTTCTATCAGTTGATCTATTCTTTGAGCTATGAAATTTCTTAGTTCTTGGTTTTTCTTTTATGTGGCTTCCACCTCCGCTTGCCTTCTGATCCGATCTTTCTCAATCCAAGTCTTTCCTAATAAAAGTGGAAAAGGGGTGTTGTTCTTAGAAAATCTAATAACTTCAGAGTCTTCTTATGTCAATGTTTCATGAGAAATCATATGTATATTAGTAACTCTTCCACATAGTGTTATCATCTTTCCTTTAAAGAAGCCTATCCTTCTTAATGAAGGTATCATAGCAAGCTTTCCCAAAATTTCCCAAGTTATTTCTAGCATAATATTCACATGTGTTTCTTCATCTAATACACAGTCTATGTCGAAGTATTATATTCTTGTAACTATGCGTTGTTTTTCTTTCAGGATCTCTGGTAAACTGATGTCTTTGTGATCATCCATTTCTTCTTTTAACTGTATAAACATAGTCTCTGACTCTTTCTTATGTATGATTCTCAGTCTCTTGACCTTCCTTATAGTTTTCTTGTCTCATGTTCATCTTTTCAACTTTAGAAATCATTCTTGGGAAATCCTCAATCTCATGAACAATAGATTTACAACAAATACAAATAAGACCTATACCAGGGCATTCCTTAGCAAGATGTCCCAGTCTTCTGTAATTGTAACACAGTGTCAATCCTCTCTTTCTTTTAAATGATCCCCAACCTTTCATGTACTGTGGACTGGGATCACATTGTTGTACCTGTAGTCTACAAAAATTCTTTCTAGGTTCTTGCATCCATTTATTAGTCCAAATATTCTTTCTATGCATAGGAATAACATATATTTCTCTATTTCTATCATGTTTATTCATAACAACTCTTTCATCTAACTGTGCCCTAGTTTTTAGACTAGGGAAAAATCTATCAAACAGACCTAGATTCATACTTTCGAAGAAAAAATTTCCACTTATCTTAGCTTTACCAGAGAAACAAGATTTAAGATATTACGTCTTTCTTTCAGATATGGTTTGTTTCTTAGTATTGAGCTTCAAAATTCGGGTAGAATATTGCACACTACAACAACAGATCTATGCACAAAGCTTTCTCTTTTCTTCAGTTCTCAACAATCACATTTTTAGGTCCTGACAACAGAACCATTTGTTGGCACAGAGGCAGACCCAAGCTTCAACACTTCAACAATGCACCATCAAAATCCTAACTACCGACCCTTTCGGAAACACCTACGAAGTTGATGAAGTCTCACTCGAGGTAGAGGCAGGGGGGGTTGTAGGACTCAGGTGTCTACAACCAATATGGGACACGAATCTATGATTACAATACTTAATAGAGCATTTAGACAATAAGATACATTAAATTATGATCCTCAATTACATCGTAGATTTAACCCTTATTACAGAGCAACGTGGTAATAAACAAGATCTATCACTTCCAATCACTTAGCACACAACATTAACTCAGATCTAGAATTCATTCACATTATTAAGAACTAAGATACAACATCATATGCATTCATTATATGTAAGCTCAACAACACTAAGAAAATAACCACATAAACAACATCGCACAAAGCATCTCAAGACACAGGATATACGTGGTTCACCCCTGTGTGGGGATACATCCACCAACTTCTTATTCTTCTTTATTATTCTTTGATCTCCTTACATTCATATTCTCCTATGCACAAAGCCACAAAGACCAACTCCACAGTGGACAGGTGATCTGTGCACATTACACTAGATCCACCTTCCTCAAAATTAGGTCAAGGCACATAGTCAACTCCTCAATAGCACAGAGCACTTACAACTTCTTGCACTAATCCAAAATAAACCTATCATTCACATAGCCACTATTAGTCATACACTAAGCCAATCACACATTTGCCTACAACATATGTTGCACATAGCCAACCAGATCCTCCTCTTACATTGTGTAGCTACTTATTTATACAATTACAACAAGGCCTAATCATGGGTAAACCCATGGGATGACATGCCAAAACCCTAATACAAAAACCCTAATGAACCCCTTGTTGGTTCCACAAAACAAGTGATATCCCATGATCTTCACTTCGCCTAGGCACTCCATATTTGACCAGTCTATCGAAGTCCCAAAAGTGGTCAAACACGACCAATGTTTCCTCAAAACTTGTTCGAGGACCAACAGGTCAGTTGCACTCGAAACAACTGAAGTCCGAAGCCACAAAGGGGGATAGCTGGAGGTCATAGCCTGTGGTCATATAGAACCAGGGCTTAGCCAAGGAGCTAGCGATTTCCATTTAGAGTTACCAGAAGCACTATAAAATGACGTGTAGGTGAATCGAACTGTGCGGGTAAAAAAGAACAAGCCTATGTGAATTGAATTCAGGGTCTAGTAGAGGCCCGAAGAGCCAATTCGTCTTAGGGAATTGAAGATACTTGACTAGGAGGTCAGGAAACCCCAAGAAGAGTAGGGGGGATGCATTACTCTATAACTAAAACTAAGGAAATACCATATCAATGAAGGTATTATGTTATGATTCAATGCCTTAAAAATTACAAGTCAATGAATACAATCAACTTCAAGGGGGAAACCTCATTTTATAATATATCCAATTCAGACTACAGTGTGAGATGAGATAAGATTATCCTAAGACTAGGTCTACTTGGTGTGTATGTGTGTGTGTGTCTATATATATATATATATATATATAGGAGACAAAGGGCACAATTATAATAAAAGGGTGATCGATTTATTAGTTGTTTAATCCTTGTTTCAAGGATTGTTTCTGGTTCTAGTATGATTTTACCTTCTTTATTAATCTTTGGTAAAATATTTTGGATTGGGATCTTTTTTACTGTGACATTTTTTAAGAAAGAAACATGGAAGACTCGATCCACACCTGAATATGGAAGAAAATCCAATTTGAAATTCATACTTCCAATCCTTTGAAAAACCCTATAGGGGCCATAATATTTGGGTGCTAATATATATTCCTTCTTTTGTTGCTTGAGGGAAATCTATTTATATTCTTGTAGCCTCATAAATACCCAATCACCGACTTCAAATTCCCTTTCATTGTGATGTTGATATACTTGTTGTTTCATCCTATTTTGTGTTATAACCAAGTTGTCCTTCAATAGTTTGAGAACCTCTTGTTTTTCCCCTATGTATTCTTCCACTACTTGAGCCTTTGGATTCCCTTTCAAGGGTGATGTAATGGATGGATAATGATAGTCATAAAGTTCCATAAATGGGGAAATTTTTTATGAAGTATGAAAGGATGTGTTGTACCACCATTCTTCCAAGGGAACCCACTTGATCCATTGTGTATGTTTGTTAGATGGAAAGAAATGAAGATATACCTCTAGACATATGTTCGAAATACTAGGTTTCCCATCATAGTTAGGATGGTAATATGAGATATGAGCCAATTGAGTACCCAAAAAATAAAATAATTTTGTCCAAACATTCCCATCAAAAATTGGATCTCTGTCACTTACAATAATATTGGGACTCCATGTATCTTTTTAATTGTTTATATGAATTTTTTAGCTACTATAATTTCTTTAAAAGTATGAGAAAGAGAGAAAGAATGGGTAGACTTTGTGAGTTGATCCACTACTACAATGATGAGTATCTTTCCTTCGTATTTGGGTAAAAATGTAATAAAATCCATTGAAAGTTGTTGCCAACGTTGACTTGGTATAGATAATGGTTGTAGGAGACATGGAATCTTGTTTGTCTCTCACTTATTCTGATGTAAAACCAAACATTTAAACACAAAATTTTGAACATCAGTTTTAATACCTTCCTAGAAAAAATCCTTCTTGATCCCGTGGTACAATTTCATGAATTATGAATGTAATTTTATAGGAGAACTTTGCAAATCCAGAAGAAACTTTTGTTTGAGTTGGGAACTCTTACATATATATAGGCAATCATGATACCATATAAAATCATTCTTCCATACAAAATTATCTAATGAAATAGGGTCCTCGTGTAGTTGTTGGATGATATTGCATACCTGTTGATATTTCTTCCATTGTATCCTTGCTTCTTCCATCCAATCAGATTGTGGAATATAAATAGAACATAGTGAACCTTTCGTTTCTTTTCTTTCCTTGAAATAGCATCTACCACAACATTATGCTTTCCAGTTTTTAAATAATTTCAAATTCATAACCTAGCATATTTGTAACCCATTTTTTATTTTATTATGAAGATAATTGTTTCTCCAAGAAGTACTTCAAACTGTCATGATATTTTTTTTACTTTGAAGTGTCTTCCTATTAGGTAAGGGTATCAATTTTAAACTACATGTAGTATGGCCAACATTTCTTTTTCATAAATGGGTTTCAATAAAAAAATTCCTTTAAGTTGGCTAGTTTCAAAGGAAAGGGGTTTTCCTTATTTCATTAAAAATTCACCGATTACATGGCCTGAGGCATCACACTCCAGAATAAATGTTTTTGTGAACTGATGTGTGGTTGGTATGGGAGTTGTACACATAAAATCCTTAATATTTTCAAAATATTTGGTTGTTGCTTCACTCCAATAAAATTCTTCTTTCTTTAATAATGTTGTTATAGGTACTACTATTTGACCATAGTTCTTGACAAACTTGCAGTAATATCCTGTCAATCCCTAGAATACTCTAATTTTCTTCAAGGTTTTTGGAATTGGTCATTCCGTCATAGCTTCAATTTTGTCAGGGTCCAATTTTACCCCTTCATGAGACATAATATGAACCAAATATTCCACTTCTTGAACCCCAAAGGAACACTTGGAAATATTTGCATAAATTTGTCTCTCTTCCAATAGTTTTAATACTCTGTCAACATGTCTACATTCTCTTCCAAATATATGTTGTAGATTAGTATGTCCTCAAAAAACACTAACAATTTTTTTCTAAAGAAGGTATTGAAAATATAATTCATCAAGATTTGAAATGTTGAAGGTGCATTGGTAAGTACAAATGTCATAACCAAAATCTCATAGTGACCTTAATGTATTCTGAAAGTTAGTTTGTGAATTTCTCCATGCATCATTTTGATTCGATGGCATCATAAACGAATATCTAACTTAGTATAGAATTTTTCTTCACGCAATTTATCTAATAATTCATCAATGACATGAATATGAAACTTGTATTTCATGGTCATTTTGTTGATTTGTCTACAATATGGACACACACACATCATGAACCATCCTTTTGTGTAAACATCACCACTAGTGAAGAGAAAAAACTTTGGCTAGGTTCAATGATGTCGACCTCTAACATTTCTTGGATGATACACTCAATATCACTCTTCTATGCATATGGATACCTATAATTCCTAATGTTAGGAGGTACACTTCCTAGTTGCAAATGAATAGCACAATCATGATCTCAAGCATGTGTAATACCATTAGGAATTTCACCAAGTACCTTGGAATGAATGGTTATAACTATTTGGAGATCTAATGGAGAAGATGATATAGATGCTTGAACATCAAGTGAGCATAATTGTGCAATTACACCATGGTGTCCTCTTTTGAGTAATTTTTTCATGTTATTAGAGTTTATCACCTTATAAGGTTTCCCTTGGATATCCTTAAGCTCAATTTCCTTTCCATTGAAGGAAAATATCATAAAAATATCTTGAAAATTAAGGGATATTGTTCCTAATGATTGTAACCATTGGATCCCTAATACAACATCTGCACAACCCATTTTGATGGAAATCATGGGACCATTTTAAAAAAATACTCTCCCATGCTTAGATTAATACTATGAAACTTCTCAGAACAATCAATGGTACATCCATTTGTAATCATTGAAACTATGTTGCATGATATACAAAGAAATTCATATCTTATGATAATTTGTAATTGATGAAATTATGGGTACTACCATAATCAATCAATATTATTACATTTTTAACTTTTATGTATCCTTGTACATTGAGGGTTTGTGGAGTATATATTTCAACAAATGAATGCCAATATATTGTTGGATTAATCTCTTCTACATTTGGATCTTGTGATGGTTCCAATTCTTGATCTTCTTCATCTTCACAGCCTATGCAAAATAATTTCTTCTCACCACATTTATGCCCCTTACTGTACTTGATGTCACAATTGAAACATAGTCCTTTATCTCTTATTTCATCCATTTTTTTAGGTGTCAGCCTTGTTGGTTTAGGAGATGGAATATGGTGCTCCTTAGAGTTATCAGTGGCCACCCTTCTAGTAGCCATATTTTTGTTTTCCACTTTCCTTTCCATACTGAAATATTGCTCCAGGGATTTAGGTTTGAAGAGACGAACCTCATGTTGAATGTTCTCCTTTAAATTTCACATATACATATCTAACAAATTATCCTTAGGAATGTTCTTTACTCTGAGAGTGAGATTTTGCAATTGTTGAATTTTCTCTATAATTCGACCTTTTTACCAAATATTTCTCAATTGAATAAATAATACATTCCTCTTAATATCCCTATAATGTGATATCAATTCATTCATAAAAATGGACCAAGAGATAATATAATTATTTTTTCTTTCACAAATCCATTTATACCACACAAATTGATCATTTTTTAAATAAAAGGATGCAATAGGTACCTTTTGTAGTCTTGGTGTTTAGTGTAGATAAAGGAATTCATCCATTTGGAATATCCATATTATAGGATCTTTACCATCAAACTTTGTCATATCCATCTTTGGATTGAAGTGGTTCCTAGGTGCTGAAATGAAGCCTTGATGATGTGGATATTAGAGTAATGAATGATCCTAACTTTCATATTCAATATTTATTCTCTCAAAATGTGATAAAATAATCCACATGTGTGATCAAATCTTAACACCATTGTTCTCCTTATTTCCATGATTTCCTTGGATCTCCATATCCCTATTAGGGATCCTCTGTAAGACAATGGTTTATAGGGTCTTCGTGGATTTTTGAAATTATTCCTTATTTTCATTCATGGATTTTTGAATTTATTCCTTATTTTCATTCATATATTTTTTTCATTTCATTCATATTCTTTTCCATTTGATACCTAGTTTCATCTATATTATTTTCCATATGTGCACTACTTTCATTCATCTTCTTTTCCATATTCTTTTCCATGCCTTTATTATTTTCATTCATCTTCTTGTCCATATTATTTTCCATCCCTTTCCTATTTTCATCCATATTATTTTTCATTTCATTTTCAATTTCCCTTTTGGGGGATTCTTGATAACGTGATAAATTAACTAATTTCAACATACTACCATTCATTTCATCAACTTGGTTCTTTAATTGGGTTAGCATGTTTTATAATTCTTCATTTTCTTCAAAAGTCATGTTTGTGTTTTTATGAGGAGTGCTGATATTATTTTTTGTAGAACCTTTTTCCAGGTGATAAAATAGTAATTCTTTTGTTTTTCCTATTTATCACAAGTTTTAATCACCAAAAAATGATCTTCCTATAAAAAGTTATTACAATTGTAAGTTATGTACCTTTCAAACCCTTAATCGGGGGTATGTTTGGATGTATAACCTTTTTCCCAATATATACCTGAACTTTGAACACTTCTAAGTCTAAAATTTTGACCAATAGTACTCTGATATGATTTCTTAAACTATTGAAAAATTTAGAGTCTAAACCTTCACTTGTAAAAAGTTATATAAAACAATACAAAAATGTCTTCTTTAAAATTGAATTCAGGATGAGTCAAACACACTATATTCCATAAGATATATATATGAAATTATAACGACCCATAACCTAAACATTTTATCATAGGTACCTTGATATTTCCTCTAAATAACCTCCAAGTTTTGTTTTCTGGAGAAGCATATAAAAATATTATGGAAAAAATACCAAGTTGAGTCATTTAAAATGGAATTCAAGATGAGTCAAAAACCCTTTCTTCCATAGGATATATCTTTGAAAGTGTAATGCCCCTTCCAATGATCTATTGCACCTGGGTAGGTTTTCTATTATATTTTCCAGGGATCCCTCTCATTTCTCAACTCTTCTTGTCTCTTTTACTTCTTGTCTCTCTCTAGTTTTTGTATAT
Organism: Picea glauca; assembly: GCA_000966675.3. Classification (NCBI taxonomy): domain Eukaryota; kingdom Viridiplantae; phylum Streptophyta; class Pinopsida; order Pinales; family Pinaceae; genus Picea; species Picea glauca. Next base: position 1,124,228 of record JZKD02S1673052.1, read on the forward strand.
ATATTGAGGGTTTATCGTTCTACATTCGACATGAAGACTTCACACCTGATTCATTTATATTCCTCCAGACTTCTAAAAATTTTACTTGGGTGTGATTCTACTTCTACTTTGAATTATATCATCTCATGGATCACCCAACCCTGCAACATCGCCCCCACTTAGTCACGGTGGATGATGTTAATCAATTTTGGTATTCTCATTTATTCAAGAAGTACTCCCAAGATTATATCGTGTCTTTGCAGTTAGATTCCAAAAATCATTCCCACTCGTCTTGTTTCTCTTTCCAATTAAAGTTCAAAGGAGCATTTTTTATAATGATTCAATATTTAGCTATGTCCCCAACTCCCTTGTCTCAAAGGAACTTGTGAAGGATGAGATAGTGGGAAGAAACTCATCATGAAGTTTTGTATACAATTTGTGTTTGATGTTTTCGACTAATTGTTGGACCTTGACCAGGTTTTGAGGAAACATTGGTCATGTTTGACCATTTTCGGTACTTCGACAAGCTGGTCGAAGATGGAGCGCCCAAGCGAAGCAGAGATCGTAGGATCTCTCTTATTTTATGGGCACGTGGACCAAGAAAAGGGTTATTAGGTTTTATGTAATGGGTTATGGGATGTTGGCCCATGGGTTTACCCATGTTTAAGCATTTTTGTAATTGTATAAATAAGTATCTAAGCGATGTAAGAAAGGGGGGAGTAGTAGCATTTGGCTTATTACATGAATACTCAGTGTTAGCATTGGTTGTGTGCAAAGAGTATGTTTGTCTTAGTGCAAGAGATTGTAAGTTTCTATGTGCTAATGAGGAGTTGGATCTGTTCCTTGACTTGATTTGGAGGAAGGTGCATCTAGTGCGTTGTGCGCAGATCACCTTTCCAAGTGCGAAGATGAGCTCTCTGGATTTGTGCACAGGAGAATATGAATGTAAGATGATCGAAGACTGATAAAGAAGAAGAAGAGTTGGTGGACGTAGCCCCACACTGGCGTGAACCACGTAAATCCTGTGTTTTATGTGCTTTGTGCGATGTGGCTTATGTGCTTATTTGCTTAGTGTTGTTGATGTAATGAATGCATATGATGTTGTAGATTAGCTCTTAATAATGTGAATGGATGCTAGATCTAAGTTAATGTTGTGTGATAAGTGATTGGAAGTGTTATATATTGTTTATTACTTCACTTCTCTGTAATAAGGGTTAAATATGTGATGTAAATGAGGATCATAATCTAATGCATATTGTTGTCTAAGTTCTATGTTAAGTATTGTAATCACAGATCTGTGTACCAGCTTGGTTTTAGACACTTGAGTTATACAACCCCCCTGCCTCTACCTCAGGTGAGACTTCATTGCTTCAGAGGTGTTTCCAAAAGGGCCAGTAGTTAGGGTTTTGTTGGTGCGATGTTGAAGCATTAAACCCTAGGTCTTCCCCTGTGCCAAAAAATGGTTCCGTTGTTGGGACCTGAAATTGTGATAGTTGGGAGCTAAAGAAAATAGAAATCTTTATACATAGACTTCTTGTTGTAATGCACAATATTCTACTTGAATTTCGAAGATGTATGCTAAGAAAGGAACCAGATCTGAAAGAAAGAGGTAAGATCCTAAGTCTTTTTTCTTTGGTAAAGGTAAGATAAGTGGAAATTTTATCTTCAAAAGTATGAATCTAGGTATATTTAATAGATTTTGTTCTAACCTGAATGTTAGGGCACATTTAGAAGAAAGAATGGATCTGAATAAATTTGATATAAATAGAGAAAGATATGTTATTCCTATGCATAGAAAGAATTTTCGGACTAATAAGTGGATGCAGGAACCTAGAAATATTTTTTTGTAGGTACAACAATGTGATCCTTGTGCATAGTACAAGAGAGGTTGGGGATCATTTAAAAGAAAGAGAGGATTGACATTGTGTTATAATTTCATAATATCAGGACATCTTGCTAAATAATCCCTTGGTATAGGTCATATTTTCCTTTGTTGTAAATCTATTGGTCATGAGGTTGAGGATTGTCCATGAATGATTGCTAAAGTTGAAAAGATGAACAAGGGACAAGAAAACTATAAAGAAGGTCAAGATACTGAGAATCATATAGAAAAAGAGTCAGAGACTATGTTATGACAGTTAAAAGAATAAATGGATGATCATAGAGACATCAGTTTACCAGAGATCCTGAAAGAAAAACAATGCAAAGTTACAAGAATAGAAGAATTCAACATAGACTGTGTATTGGATGAGGAAACACATATGAACATTATGCTATAAAGCACTTGGGAAATTTTGGGAAAGTCTGCTATGATACCTTCATTGGGAAGAATAGGCTTCTTTAAAGCAAATATGATAACCCTATGTGGAAGAGTTACTAATATAGCTATGATTGCTCATGAAACATCGACAGAAGAGGACTTTGAAGTTATCAGGATTGTTGAGAACAATGCCCCTTTCCTTCTTTTATTAGGAAAGACTCGTATTGATAAATATCGGATCAGAAGGCAAGAAAAGGAGGAATCGATAGAAAATAAAAAGAAAGAACTAAGGGATTTCATAGCTCAAAGAATAGATCGATTGATAGATGAATGAGAATTTGAGTCAAAGAAGTAGAATGAAAGATAAGTAGTTGTCAAATTTGAAAGAGCGCAAGGAGGGTTGAAGGACCTATCCATGCAAGACGAAAGTATGTCCCCCAGGACCCAGTAAGAAAAGAGGTATTATCTTTAAACTCTTTGAAAGAACATCAGCAACGCGAAGTCACTATGCTAATAACAAATAAGAATAAGAATGGAAAGAGGAATACAGAGACTCGGATCATAGGAAAGAAGGAATTAAATCTCAGTAAGAAGAAAGCTAAGTTACAAAAGCTACAGGAAGTTCCAGAGAAGACTTCACAGGAGATAGATCCACAAAACTTGACCCTCGCCATAATAGCAAAACCACACAGAATAGGAATTCACAAAGACTAAGTGATATGACCATTGGAGTCACCCCAATCGTTAGAATGACACTCCAAAATAGCTAGAAACACATTTATTTCCATAAATATTGTCATTGGACCATTGATACCGCACCATAATGGATGGATTCTCATTGATTGAGGCATTCCTACCCATTGGATAAATCCATTACAACATCATTTATTTAACCCGTTGGATGCTACTCCAGGACCACTTTTTGCAAACTGTTATATCCGAGCTAACATAGAACCCACGTTATCGCACTATGCTTTCTAGACCTTACCATCCATTTGAGTACCTTGCTTGTCCATTCATCTACTAGATTTCTTTTATTACAAGTGTGAATGTCAGGCGAACATAGAGCATTAGAAAAGTCTGTGGAAGAGATATTAGTAGACCTCATGACTAAGAGAGTCATGTCTGTGGGAATACAGGAATTGTTCACTGGTGGATTTCAAGAATCCCCATCAATTGGACGGCGTTCTGGCTTCATGGTTGAGAAACGAAGAAAGCACCATGATGATCTGGCTAACGCGAATCAGATCTTGTCTATCTTGATGGAATACATCCCACCTCTAGATGGCGGGGTTAACCATGACAACATCCCATGGGACTTCGAGTACACGATAATCATTGCTTACATCCTAAACGAGATACGCATAGTTGGACCCCAGTTAGGACACATTTTGGTACTGAAGAACAACGAATTCAACCTCAGAGACAGGAAAAACTATGCGATGCTCACACTGCATAGGTATTTGATGAAGAAAACTGGGAAGAAGTCATGCATATTCTCCCAACCATGGATAAAATAGCTTGCATAGTCAATTATATTGAATGTAATGAATATGCCCCACTTTGATCGACATTAGGAGGTTAACGCTTGCGTTAAATGCCTCCTTTCATGCTACCATGGAGGGTATTTGTGGCTTGACATGCGTTTCATTATGGATCCAACATTGATCCACTTCATCACACGAATGAGCATGTAGAGACCAAACCCTCAACAGTTCTACCCAGGGAATACTGCAGATTTCTCCCTGGCACAACGTATAAAGGAATCCTATGATGATGTAGAGAAGGGAAAGCAAGGATACAAGGTAGCCTCCATCCAGGATGGCACAGTGTGCCTAACTTTTCAGCTTATAGCTAGTAAGATTGTCAAAAATAACTTCTCGACGTAGGTCATGGGATTTGTAGTAGACCTCACAATAAAGTGCATAGAAGGCATGCAAATGAACTGGGCAAGTTACCTCATCAACGAGTTGGAAAAGGAATGTTGCGAAGTACAATATCAGGGATATGATTTTCATTTTAATTGGCTACTGATATTGATCACATTTTTCGGCTAGAAAATACCAAAAGGAGAAACATTCCTAGAAGTCGAGCCATCAGAGTCGTTGGCCGTAAGGTTCTCCACCTTGTGGTATACAAATGATATGGCAAAGAAGTGGCAATTGAATGCAGTGTTCCATGCTTACTACTTATAGATGAAGCGCGTCATTGAAGCATTCCCATGAATGAAACCTAAAACTTTGCATTAGTATAAGAGGCTAGCGAAGTTTTGTGCAGATCGACACTTTATCTACATCGTTGCGCGAAGGGATTAAAGTAAGGAGGAGATTCAGTCCTATTATAGGCTGATCGACAAAGACATGGAGGAGATCACCAAAGAATGGCCAGAAAAGTTCCTTGTATTGGTGGAATATGCAGAGCTCTCCAATCCTGAAATCATAGGCATTCCATTTATCACCCAGGTCGAACATGATGGACAGACTAGCATGAAGAAAAAGAAGAAAAAGGAGGAAGTGCAGAACATAGAAACTAATGAGGAGGACAATGCCTCAAAGGAAAGTAGGTTGAAATCACCTACAGGAGGAGGAGACAAAGTGAACCAGGAAGAAGGATAAAAAAAAGACAAAGTTGAAGTTACACCACCGAAGGATCCCCTTATAGAGGTCGAAACATCGAAGGAAAGGAAGGTTTCCCCGCAAAAACCCTCAACACGGAAGAAGACCCGATCCAATAAACCTCAGTCGCAAAATGTGCTCATAGTGGACGATATCGATCTCATCATCACAGTTGTACAAGATGCCTTAGAAGATATCGTATAGATACACGAAGTGAAGAAAGAAACACTGTCTGAAATAATAAAGAAGGAGCTTAAGGACATACAACAAGCTATCCGTTCGATTCGCGTAGTCCCTATTGCGCCTTCCTCAACGGAAATTGAATAATTGGGGGATGACCTTACCCAATTACGAATATTAGCAGATGCAATAGAGGCTTGACTTTGTCGAGTCCAAGACAAAAAGGAGTAGGATATAAAAGTCGTGAAGCAAGAAAAGGAGGAGGTCTTAGAGAAGAATCGATTTGTGCAGCAGGAGAAAGATGAAATCAGGGCGATGTTCAAGGAGGATAAAGAGAATATGTAGAAATAAAAATACCATCTTCTCGCAGAGGAGACTGTGGTCAAAGAGGCAATGACTAAAGCACTTTTCTCTGTGTCAGGCTTGGCACAGGAGGAACCAAAGTAAACTGATATGCAAATGGGGACACTCGCTAAAGCCATTCTGCAGCTTAAAGCAAGAGTAATGGAGCTAGAAATCCAAGCAGTCTAGAGCACTCTGCAAGAAGTGTGCAATTAGAGGGAAGAAGATGCCAGGAAAGCAATAGAGAGAATCAGGGCACTCACCTCAAAATGTAAGAAAATAAGTGATCGGAGTGTGAATACCTATGAGCACATTACAGAAGACCTATAGCTGAAGAAAATGGAATCAAATATATAAGAGGTGAAGCAACATGCATCCACCATGCAGGCGCAGATGAAGTTGCTTACTGTAGTTGATAAAATGAAGCGATCATAGGAACAACGCGCAATCTAGTAGCAGGTTACTACCATCCAAAGAAAAGTCATGGACGTGAAAAAAAGACTCCAGCCGATGCTGGATGAAGCCTGCATGGTTTTTGAAGAAATTGAAGGCCAAGGCTCACAACTAGATCAAGTAGTTACAACAGTGGAACAATGCCTAGAAGGGTCTATTATAGAACAAGTAATTCAGGAGTTCATCGAGCAGAAGGCTCTGGAAAAGAAGCAAGTCAAGGTATCTCGAGCTAAGCTCGAGGCCTCCGAAGAATCCCTGCCCAGATCTGAGTGACTCGGGACGAGTCACAGGTGAGTGTTGGGGGTTTGTTGGCCCTTGACTAGGTTTTGAGGAAACATTGGTTATGTTTGACCATTTTTGGGACTTCGACAGGCTGGTCAAAGATGGAGTGCCTAGGCGAAGTGGAGATCGCGAGATCTCTCTTATTTTTTGGTATTGTGGATTAAGAAAAGGGTTATTAGGGTTTATGTAATGGTTTATGGGATGTTGGCCCATGGGTTTACCCATGGTTAGGCCTTTTTTTAATTGTATAAATAAGTATCTAAGTGATGTAAGAAAGGGGGGAGTAGTAGAATTTGTCTTAGTGCACGACTACTCAGTGTTAGCATTGGTTGTGTGCAAAGAGTATGTTTGACTTAGTGGAAGAGATTGTAAGTTGCTATGTTCTATTGAGGAGTTGGCTCTGTGCCTTGACCTAATTTTGAGGAAGGTGGATCTAGTGTGTTCTGTGAATATCACCTATGCAAGTGTGAAGATGACCTTTTTAGATTTTTGCACAGGAGTTGACGAATGTAAGAGGATCGAAGGCTAATAAAGAAGAAGAAGAGTTGGTAGATGTAGCCCCATGTTGGATTACTGAGAGGGGGGGTGAATAAGTAATAGAGCAATTTAACCATATAATCCAAGTGTTATATCAATGAAGCATTATTATCCAATAACTGCAGAGTAAATAAGCAATG
>JZKD02S1673052.1:1137162-1151014 GCA_000966675.3 Picea glauca
TTGCAGAGTGTAAGAGGAAAGGGGAAAAACAAGTAACTGCATCAGAGCATTAATAAAATGAATTCTGAATTAGTTAGGAAGAAATACACACAGTTTAAATTGTTTCAGTCGAGAGAATCAAGAGATGAATTCTGGGCTTTTAACTATCGAATTTAAACAGACGAAAATGTAAATGGAATTAAAGAACACAGGAAATACAAAAAATGAAGGAAGACAAAACTCATATCATAGCCATTAGAATATTTTCATAAACAATTCAAAATGATTCTACATATGTATTCAATTCAGTCCCAAAAAAATCACAATAGAGTCAAAAACCACCAGAATTGTGCCCTTGCACTTATTCCCATGATTAATACACTCAAAATCTCTAATACTTATACAATTCAAGTTCCTTCAGTGTGCAACCAGTTACAATAATTGAAATGAAAAGTTTCAGCTTCTACAATGATTACAAATTATAGTTTTTAGAAAAAAAAAGTCATGATCCTTGCATATTCCTTTGACGCTCCAGCTCTTTCTTCTGCCACATTCTCCTTGAAATGTCACTCATACTCTTTCAAATATAATTGCATTTATCCATATTCTCATTAAACATTTGGGAATAATATATTTGAAATAAAAATAATTCCCAAATATTTTTTATCTTGTAGAATTAAATTTCCATAATTTAATTCATTCCCGTGGTTCTTTAAAACCATGTCTTCTAGTGGTTCTTTAAAACCATGTCTTATTTTTTCCAATTCCCCATTTTACAGTAAAAAAACATTTATCGTTACCATTTCACATGAAAAACATTTACTGTGTTATGTTTTTTCAATTTACCATTTCACTGTGAAAAAACATTTACTGTGTGTTTTTTGAGTTTACTGTCTTTGGTAAAATACCTTTTATCTTCTTCTTTGGATACAGAATTATCCAAGTTTTCGTTCACGTGCATCTTCCCATTTAAATATTTTTCATGGAAATAAACATTAATTCCTTTAATTTGTAAAACTTGAATCTTGCCTTCGTAAAACCTTTTCACCACGAGGAGGAATTTCATTTATTAGAAATTCCATATTTGTTGTTGAAATGCACTCCTGGAAAAATGTTGCACATTAAACATATGATAAATGGTGCATTTATTACAACGGCCTTTGGCTGGAGTGGTTTAATACAAGCTGATTTTACCTCCGATGTGCTCCACATAAAAACACATGTCCACCAAATAAACAACGGTGGCTTTTCCCGGTCTGCCTTCACATAATTAACCTCCTCGCTACTTCAATCCCTGATATGTATGTTCTCCCTCCATCCAACCATTGACGTTTCCACATTATAAATTGAGATTCGTGCCCATGATTTGATGTGATTCCATAAATTAAATATTGGATTAAATATTAATATAAATATTTTAATATAAAAATATTTATATTAATAATAATAAACCCTTTTTCTATTTTCTAATGACTTTGGTCTTATGAGGCTTAACACATGACTTTGTCGATAGGATGAGGGTACTTAATAAAAGGAATATTTTTTATTTTCAACGGGAATATGAAAATAAGGGTAAAAATGAATGAAGTGATGAAACTAAGGGATTTAGATAAGCATTAAGGCTAGGTATAGGTTTGAGATATTCGCCAGATTTTTTAACTCATGGAGGACATGACTATTTTGGATGATCAGTTGAGTGAAGGATTTAGGTGATGGGAGCTTGACGGAGCTGGTGAAAAAAATTGAAAGTTTGAGTGGAAAAATAGCATAAGGACAAGACGCTTTGCGAAAAATTAATGCAAATTAGCAGGTGATAGCATATGCTCCTATTGGGGATGCCATCCTCCCTATGAGGTAGCAAAGAATAGTAGAAAATGTGCCTGATCCATTGGGGTTCTCCCAAAACATGTATGTGTACTGTGCTCCGACCTGTCACCAGTGTTTGCTAAAAACCAAACTCTGTACACTGCTCTCAACTGGATACTGAACATTGAATACACCACTAAAATCTCACTGTACACACTACTGGAAATCCAAACTAAAAAATTCTTGACCAACAAGATTATTTGCATACTCCTATCTACTCTAAATCTATTGAAATGAATACTCAATCAAGTGATGTTAAAGTACCAATGCAGCCAATCAAGAAATTGGCTTCCCGATTTTTCTTCGATCACATCTTTCTTAAGAAGGCAGGAGAATGTAAACTATGGCAGCTAAAAACAAAATTTGAATCCAAAACTTGAGCTTATGAATGAAATAAACTCATCCTTCACTGAAGATTGTAATAGGATGGCCACAGGATCTTGAAAACCATGAAAAAACATTTTTTGTTGATGAGAAAAAACAGAAAGACAAGCCTCTTTCATAAGTATTTTTTTTCTTACTCTATTTCTTTTGTTTTGAGAACATTTTCAATTGAAATGGTAGAAATAGGTTTTTATACTCTTCCAATTATATCAACAAAAACATTCATACATTCTTGAACATCTTCAAATGTGACAACCATATTATGTTCCTCTTCTTGTACATCAAACAATTTTGATTTGGTTTTATTAAACTTCTGGAAATTTGCTTGGGGATTGTCATTTTGAATTTCAACTGAATGAATGGAAATAAATTCTTGCTCATAACCTTCTTGTAAATGTGAAAATGTAACATGATGAACTATTTCACAATCTAGAGTTCCCATGGATTCATTTTCAAAACCATGATTTTCAAATGAATCAAATAAAACCACCACCTCTTCATTATCTTTATGTATTTCTGATTGAAAAATAACATATGTTGTTTTGTTTCTTTCCTGAAGGTCTATGTCATTTGTTTGTTCATTGCTAGAATTTTCCATAGATGCAGTTTTAGAATACTCATCCATGTCTAGGACACTTAAAATTTGAACAACCATATCATTCATATGGGGATAAAGACAACCTTGAAACACTTTGTCTTGTTGAAAATCTTGTTGAATATCTTCATCACGTTCAGGGGAAGGAAAATGACTTTCAACAACAATTTCTTGATCAGCTTCACCTTCAATCAAAGGAGGGGATACTTTTTGTTGTTGGGATGAATATTCATAAAGGGCTTCTATGATTTCATCATTCATACACTCTTCATCACCAAAAACATTTTCAAGGTACTTAATGAAATGTTCACAAAATTCACAACAATCTTCAAACACCAAGAATGAAGGATTAGATTCTCCATAATGCTTAAAGAATGTTATGTGGAAATCCTTAAGAGAGTATAAGATGCCTAGTTTTGAACCTTCATACCATAATAATTCTCTCCCCTCTAAAGTAGCCATAAACATTTTCATCAAACAATCAACATGAAATTCAACCCCCAGCTTACATATGTGCATGTGAAATATAATCAAGTGCAAGGAAACATCACTTCTTTTCCCATATTTGAATTTAGGAAAATATTTTTTCCAATTTATGTGAAGAACACGATTTGGAAATCCAGGAATATGAGATCAATTCATGAGAGAATCCCTTTCAGATATTGAACTCATCTTCGAACAGTGGAGTCACAAATGATGTTTTGGAAGCTGGATTCTGCATTGAGAGTGGAGTCGCCGGTGAAAATTTAAATTTTTGGATTCTTCTACCAGTGGAATCACCTTCAAACTGATATTTTGATGTGTAGAGTCATCGTAGAAGGAATACAAACAATATGTGCCTAAGTGTCTGATGGTCTCAGACCTTAGAACTCAACCATGTCTTTCTTTCCGAGGGAAATTTTTTTAATTTTGTCCTTGGCAACGACACCAGAATGTTAGTACTCTATAAATTTTGTCTGGCTGTTAGAAAAATGATAGAGGTAATTGTTTCAACCAGCTCTAGAGCTGTGCACTAGCCTACTAAACTCAGAGAGGGATCTCTCATTTTTATTGGATAAATCCATAAGTGCGGACACAAATCGATCTCCCTAGATCCACCTGGATCTAGAACAAAGCAAGACAAAACATGACTCTTTCCCTAGATTCTAATCATTGAATTAACTAGGAGGCAAGAACAAAGAGCATACCTTATTATCGCTTCCTATGGTCTTTGTTGCTCCCACTTCGCTCCAGTGCTCTTGTGAAGTCAAGACCAAGACAACACAAACCAACCAAAGTGAAGAAAGAGCAATCTATTCAACAATCAATCTATGTATATGATCAAGGAATTATACAATAAAGTGGAATTAGCTTTATGGGAAAGGGACATGTTACTGTATCATATTAATGGAAAGTAAAGATTACAACCTGAGCCTTGATGTCGCAAACCTCCTTTCGATCACCCTTGGATCTGACACACACACTTGCTCACTTGCATGAAGAAGATCAACCCCTTTGGATAAACTTACTAGAGTCTTCAAGCTGCTATAGCTTCAATCCTTCACACAATTCTTTCACCAATTCTCCAATGAATCTTGCTTAACCTTCTTGCTTAACCTTTTCCATGAGAATTCACTCAATATATAGGAGAGAATGAATTAGTTTACTTGGATAAGAATGATCCCAAAATATCAGGGAATCCAGTACTAGGATAACCATTTGAATGCCATCTCATCCTTCTAGAAGATTCCCTTCTAGAAGCATCGATAATTCATATTTTTCCTTACTTTAGAAAGAGTTCGCACCTTATCATTTCAACACAGTGTGAACTTCTCGCACCCTGGTTTAAGGTAGCCTACGAGAATCATGCATTCTCACAGTAAAATATACTAGCAGCCTACAAACAGTCTTCAAAAATGAGTTTTCTGGAAGAGATGAAAATAACTTTTTCTCAGGAGAAAGTTCTTATGAAGAGCCTGAGTACACCATTATCAATACATCATCATGATGAACAAAATCATGGGTAACAGAATGCCCCCCAAAGTATGAGGTTGGAACCAGTGACAACCGATAGACTTTGTAAGCTGCATGTGTGTGTCGGGAACCAGGAGCACACCTAATCGGAAACGTGCGAACAACCAAGCATCTACAGAATATCATATATATCAATTTTTGAGGTAGGTATTCCCATACTCAGATCATAGACTGATGAAATTATAGAAATGGGTCATGGACACCAATCATACACTGTGGATCCATGCCGTCAAAATATAACATAGCCACCAGAATACATTGTGGATCTATGCGAGAAATTTCAAATCAAAATGACATAGCCACGAAACATACACAGTGGATCTATGTGTCACAAATTATACATACTCCATCGCAATCTGGATCAAAAAGATGATATCCAGGGTCTTCAATTTTGTCGCCCAAATTATGAATCTAACCATGTGAATACATGTGTTGAAGTCGAACATGGTAGAAACCACTTGATTATCGGTCAATGATGAAACCGTTAACAAGTGCGAGGGAAATCACCATTGATGTCAATGACTCCCAAGGTATCATAGTACAATCCATCGAGTGTGAATAAATGAGTTGATGTCGAACATCTGATGGAATCTTTCGATTAGGGGTCAATGATGTAAACCCACTGTCGAAAGCGAGGAAACTTGCCATTGAGGCATGCACACTCCAAGGTACCAAATAATTTCTAAGTCTTGATTCTGGATAATGAGATGAAGTCGATGGAACAAAACTCGTCACAGGAGGGCCTTGATGTATCCCCCATTAATGACACGAAATGAGTAATAGATTTTGAAGGTGAAACAGAGTATCTTACAAATTGGACCGGTCACAGGGAAGGTCGACACCGAGAGAATGGATAATTGTAGATGGCCAACTCAATATAGGTTTCAGATGGACTGGTCTTGAACATATGACTGACACGACCAATGATTTGGCAGCATTGACTCAAAGACGATGCAAGAAATGACCTTGTAGAAAATCGAATGAGAGACAAATGGATTTCCCAAACCGGTTTCAAATGATGAATAGGGGGTGTCATGTTCAAGAGTGACACTTACTACCAATTAATACGAAGATGAAAACATATCTCTTTCCCAAATTTTACCCCACCATTTCTAGCGAGTACCTCTTTATTTTTATGTAAGCTTGAGGAGGATAACATATGCTTTTTGATGTAAGCTCATCCTTTGGACGAGTCCCTCGGAGTATGTTTAACGAACCCTAATAAGGATTGGTTCGGTCCCATCACGGGTCTGTCAATGTTTGTTTAACGAGTCCAGAGATAGAAAACTTGAAGGTTTTTCAAGATTATAGAGTTTGGAAAAACACTTAAAAGAGAACTGTCTCAGTTCCTTTTTCGTAAAATAGTCTGAATGAGACCAAAAAAGATATAAATTATCACTCACCAAACACTTACTTCAAATACTTTATCGAGTGTGAAAATAGCAAGGTCGCTCGGCGATCTTTTCATGTTTAGAGAGTCTGAAAAGAGACTAAAGAGGACTCCAGGGGGGTTCCTTTTTTGTATAACCTTGTTGAGCCTGAAAAAGTGATAAAAGTATGCTCAATCACGTTCTCATGTATTTACGAGCGCAAGAACGGACAAAAATGACGCTCGAGGTTTTATGTAAAAAGCATAAAAACTATAAAAAACACACGATAACAAAGAAAAACATGTCCATATCCCTGTATTTGATCATCAAATTCATCACGCCTGCAAGAGTTACACTCAACATGACATTAGGGATTAGGGTTTAATATATAAATAATCATAAAAAACCAAAATGATATAGTAAAAGTAAATAAAAGGAGTAAATACTATTTTTACCACATCATTTTTATATTTCCACTATTGATCTAAAAAAAACCCTCTTTTACCTTCCAAGTTCAGCGTCAAATTGCGGGAGCTACGAGAGACCATTCAGCAAGTTGTCTGTGATAGTTAGGTAGGCTCTTCATCCTTAACACTTTCATGGTTTAATTTTGTAATTTCATTGGTTAAATTTTCAGTTTTAAGTGAATTTTCCAAGCCCTACATGTGCGTTGCCATTCTCGCAGGAAGGCTATACGGGGCCTGCGAGAATGATGCATTCTCACAGGTGAGCCTAAAGCCACCTGCGAGGTTATCACACTGTTCACACAGGGCACCTGCGAGAACCGCAAAGCCCAATATTTTTTTAAATTTTTACCCAATGAAAAAGATCCAAAGCATGAAAAAAGTTGTTAATCCTCTTATTGTGTTCCTTATGCAGATAATTGGTCATCAACATGGTGCTTGAGTGGAGTGAAAGGGAACATGAGGAGAACAATGCAATGGCTGAAAATCATCCACCTACCATAGCTGCATTAAGAGACTGTGGGCTCTTGAAGTACTTTCACACCCCGGGCATGAGGGCCCAAGTCAAACTATTAGAGTATCTGGTGTGTATGTGGGACCCTGATCAGCAGGTGTTTCATGTGGGGGTTCACACACTATCCTTAGACATTGAGGAAATTTACCTTTTGACTGGTTTGTCATGGCGGGGGTACTATGTGAGCCTGACAGGTAGTAGAGGTGGTGGGATAAAGATGAGTGAGTACTGCAATTTACACTGCGTTCCCAAGGCTGAGAGAAAGAAAGGAAAAGTAGCTATCTGGGGGGTACGAGACTTGACCCTCCATACTATCCTTTTCACTATAGCTTGGATGGCTGGGAGTTATGCTCCCCATATGGAGTTACAGAGTTACTTCTAGTATGCTATTGAGTGTACTGAGCCTCGAGTGTTCGACTGGGCAGATGTTGTGCTTCGAAGTATAAAAGCAATTGACCAAATGTAGGCGAGGTGACCTGAAGCAATTCAGGTACGAATCTTTACTGGTACTCTTCTTCCTTGAGTGGGTCCCATTACTGAGGTTACAAGTGGAGTGGAATTTACCGGCTCCTAGGGATCCGTGGATGCTGAGATGGTGTCAGCTCATGGCCCGACACGTAGTAGGACCGATCATCAAATATGATGATACTTTTTTGACTGGATTCAACCACAGATGTTGATGGTTTATGACTACGCTTATGCTGGGATGGATTTCCGAGGAGATCCGGATTTGGTATTTCCAGAGGATGCTCGGTGGGGGGACCTTGGTAAGAAGTACACACATTTTTTTTTTCAAATGTTTTTGTGAATTTTTACCATATTCAAATGTTTTTTTTTATACGTTCATCCAAAGACTAATACAAAATCGTTTGTTGATAACATAGATGTTGGACCTTACAGACCTCCTGGTACTTCTCCCATCCAGCGGCGAGGAGAAGTAGCAGCAGCACCACAGTATGCTGAGGATTATCAAGTGGTTGAACATAATCTAGAGGGCCTGACTACAAATATTCCAGGCATGACTCTGGAATAGATTCCACGACGCGATCAACGTCATACTATAGGGGTATCAACATCTATGAGTCGACTACTCCATAGGGTAGCTAGGGCAGTCGTGTGTTACCATGAATCTCATCCATGATGTCACTTTGTAGAAGCTATGAGCTTCAATTTTTGACATTTTGGTCTTCGGACAAACTTTTTGTAAACAACTTTTTTGATCGTTATATATACAGACGGCTTCTACCTATTTACTTTATATTGTGTGAATTTTGATGTGTTTGATTTATAAATGATTCAAATGTCTTTCCAATACATAATTAGCCAATGCATCTGTTAATGTATTTAGACATCTAGGAATATGTTGATATTCAATGTGATCAAAATAACGTTCCAAGAGGCGAATTCGCAAATACACCCATAACAAAGTAGGACTTCGAATAGAGTATATATTACTTAACTGTAGTACTACAAGCTGCGAGTCAAGTTGCACAACCAAATGACGAATTCCGAGAGAGATAACATCAACCAATAATTCAATAACGACGCTATACTCTGCAATGTTGTTGGTTGCACGATCGAGGACACACCTCGTAAAGATACAAGTTTGTTTGTTGGGGCATAGATTTCCCACACAACGGAAGAAAGGCTCTGAGTACTATGGCTAGCACCATCAGCGAAGCCAATATAGGGTAGCGAATTCTCCGACATCTAGAAATCAAACACAATGTCACATAAGGGCAGAGACCAGATAACGACAAAAGAAAACTATAGTAACACACACAAAGTATGATACATTAAAATGCAAGTACTTGTGCACATATGATTTATGCATAGTACTTATTCAAGTAAAACCCATTCCTGTGTTCACTCAAAGGGATACCATCGTAATCTTCCAACTCATATGCTCCCTTTTCCAAAACTCGACGAACAATATAAGGACCTCACCACATGGGCTCGAATTTCCCATCTCCTAACACATCTCAATCCTGTCCATAGAGAAGAACAAGATCACCTTCGGAGAAAATGCAAGGCTTGACATGCTTGTCATATTGGGCCTTGACACATTTCTTCTGGGTTTATATTACTAGAGTGGCGTCACGTCGAGTTTCTTCTAATCGCATAAGATACAATAGAAGTTCTTCTTTAGCATAAGTGTTGGGTAGGAGTTAAACAACTAGCTTCAGAGAGGGTATCTTGCATTCTATAGGAAGAATGGCTTCCACACCATAGACTAACTGAAAAGGCGTAAACCCAGTAGCGGACTTGATAGATGTTTAGTACGCCCACAATGACGAAAATAACATTGTGTGCCAACTTGTTTTATGAATCCCTATCATTTGTCGAAGCATAGTGATGAGAATTTTATTAATCGCTTGGACTTGACCATTAGTTTGTGGATAATAGGGCGTTGATTTATCATGGCAAAGACCCAACTTTTCCATAAGTTCAGACATCATAAAATTCCTAAAGTGGCTACCGTGATCAGTGATGATAGCTTGGGGAACACCAAAATGAGCTATGACGTGATTAAAAAGAAACAACGCTACGGTCTTTCCAGTATTGTCGAATGTCAGCATCGCCTCAATGCATTTCGTAAAGTAATCAATGACTACAATGATGTAACCATTCCCCCCGGTCGAGTGAGGGTGACATGTCATGAAATCGATGCCCCATTTCACAAAAGGACCAACTGAGACCACAGGGTGAAGAGGATCAGGATGTGACTGAATTTTCTGGTTGTAGGTCTGGCAGGCATGGCAATTCTGAATGGAAGTAATGCAGTCGTTAAATAAAGAAGGCCAAAAATATCCTGCGCGTAAGATCTGCTGGGAAGTAGCATACCCAGACATATGACCACCACATGCTTTGGAATGGGAGTCATTCAAATCTTTCTCATCTTCGTCAAACATTAAACAACATCGAAAAACAGATTCAATTCCCCGACAATAAAGAGTATCCCCGAGGATAATGTATTGACGAGCTTGATAGCGGATGCGACATCGTTCAGTACTAGACAAAGTATGCCAGAAAGTCAGGGCTTGGACATATATAATGATATCCCCATACCAAATATCATCAATGCTAATAAGGAAAATAAATTCATTGGGTAATGAATCAACTGCTACATTTTCCGTTGTAGAGTGAGGAAAATCGCATATCAACTCAACAAAAACTAAGGATTTCTTGGACTTGGCGCGGTCGAATTCCAAGTCAAACTCTTGGAGTATCACAATCCATTTGGATTATTTTCCCCCTAGCAATTGACGTGTCAAAATATGTTGCATAGGGTGGCAATGAGAAATCACTGTAGTCTTGCGTGAGAGGATATAGTGCTGGAAGCGTTGGACGGCTTGAACGGCAACCAAGGCCAATTTTTCGACATGTTGATATTTGATTTCAGTTGGTGTGAGACTTCGACTCAAGTAGTAAATAATATTTTCATCGTGCACATCATCCTCTTGAACAAGAACCATGCCAATAGTGTACTCCGAGGCAGCAAGATAAAGGAAATAATCACGACCGTAATTGGGAGGAAAGAGAAGCGGAGCTCGCGTGAGGGACAACTTCAAAGCTTCAAAAGCATTGTTGGAAATGGTATCCCAGATGAACTCTGAATCTTTCTTTAGTAGCCGCGTAAAACCATGGGTGATCTCGGCGTAATTAGGGATAAAACGACGAATAAAGTTTGCTTTCCCCTGCAAACTTTGCAACTGGCATAGTGTATAAGGAGGAGGGATATTAAGGATCGCCTCAACCTTAATAGGATCCACTCGGATCCCTTGACGCAAAATGATAAAACCTAGAAGACGACTGAATTCTATGCAAAAAACACACTTATGAGGATTTAAACGTATACGATAGAATTGACAACGAACGAAAATGGCTCAGAGGTGGGTAGGATGATCGACTCTGCGCATGGAAGGAGCGGGTAAATCGTCCAAATAGGGTTGAATGATATGTTGGATATCATGAAAGGCATAAGACATAGCACATTGAAATGTCGCGCCAGCGTTCTTAAGACCGAAAGGAAGTTTTCGATAAGAAAAAGTTCCCCAAGGACAAATAAAAGCAGTATTATGTTGATCCTCATGAGCAATGTTAATTTGATTATAGCTGGAGAAACCATCCATGAGAGAGAAAATTTCACTTCTGGCACAGTCATCGACAATCTGGTCGACGAAGCGGGTAGGAAAGTTGTCTTTGGGACAAGCTTTGTTAATATCCCTATAATCAACACATACATGAATACTGCCTCCTTTTTTGTCAATCGGGACAGGATTGGAAACCCATTCTGTAAGAGCCATCGGATAAATAAAGCTGGCTTTCACAAGTTTCTCAACTTCGAGATTGATAGAAACCGCTTTACGTGAGTGAATGGGACGAAGGCATTGCCAGACAGGTTTAGCTCCAGGGTATGTCTTTATCTCATGTACAGCAATTGCAGGGTCGATACCTGACATCTCTTCATAGCTCCAGGCGAAGATGTCACAAAATTATTTGAATAGAGACATATAGGTGACTATCTCGGTAGAGGAACATGAAGCTCCAATATGGACATTTTCAACAATCCCAGGTTTGACGGATATATCAATGGGAATCGTGGGTGAGATATTACTTAAGTTCCCTTCAACAAACACATCGTGTGTAGACGCGAGAACCATCAAAATGACAACAACGATTGACGAAGTCGAAATCCTTTGGTAGTTCTCAAGAGTATGTTGCTCCAGAAAAAGTATGGAATGATGATGTCCATCATCCCAAGGGGTGTCCTCCATGACGGACATGATCATCTCATCAGTGGGAAAAATAACACGAAAAGGATCGGGAGACAACTCATCAAGAGAGAGGGTAGAAGGTGTTGTCGATTGAATGGCTTGATATGCATATTCAACCTAACTTAATGGAATTACGTCGTCGAAACGAAGATGATCTCCAGGGTCAGGGACAATCCAAGGGTCTGAAGACACAGGAAGTTCGTGAGGCATGGTGGAAATCATGTTGATAGAAGTAACTAACGAGCTTGAAAGATCAGGCAGTGGAATGGGGAAAGTACCCATTAATGAGGATTCTTTTAAAAGGCCTACACCGACATTCTGATAACCCGGTGGGGTTTTAGCAATAAATGGTACATTGCTAGTACGACTATCAGAATTGAAGAAGGCGAGTTGGTCAATGGTAACAACCTTTCCTTGATGAGGGAAACATACTATACGGAAAAGTGTTGACACAACGACGTGCATGGAATCGATCTAGCTACGTCCAAGTAGAAGATTATAATCAAGGGGAGCGTCAAATAATTCCACTTCAACTTGGACCGTCTTACCTTCTAGTGTAATGGGAAATGAAGGAAGAACACCGTAGGGCTTAAAATTGGATCCATTGAAGGCTTTAAGAGTGTTCTAGGATTCATTCAAAGGAGGAGAGCCAATGGCTTTCCAACAAGCAAGAGACATAACACACGTCGAGGCACCCTTTTCAATATCGGTTCGACAATTTTTTTTGTTTGAAAACAACCACTTGTATTTGAAACAAAAGTTGAGGAGGTAACCTTGGAATGTGATCATCCAAGTCAAAGACTATCAAATTCGTATCTGTCTAGTCAATTCCACCTATATCTTTCAAGAGTGCCTTTCATTGAGAAGGACAAGACTGAAGGACTTCAAGGGCTAACATCGTTGAAGGTGCCTGGGCCAGATCTTCAACAATACTGTAGTTCTGGACCACATGAGCATGAGGATTGAAAGCCGATTTCCTAATGACACCTTTTGGGGGTGGTCGCAAAACTGTATCAAGGCTCGGTCATTCATGATGAAGAGGACCATTAGTAGGTGGAGTCGCGGGAGAGGGTTGGACCAACAAAGGAGGTAAATCATCAACCTTCTCCTTATATGGAGAATAATCTGTGGCTCGAGTCATGAGTGCAATGTTGTTCTTCTTAGAATCACCAGTACACATCAAAACATATGATGTAGTAGAAGAGGATGGTTGGTCATGAATGACCAATTGAGCATGTTGTTGAGACGGGAAAGGTTGGGACAAGACAGCGAGGGTAGGGGGTTTCGGGGCTCCCTGAAGGAACTTAGTGACCTTGGCACGTCATGGACAATCCTTCGTGTAATGATCATCACCACAGGAAAGGCAAGGATATCGTGGCTTGCGCTTATCCCGATCATCAACAGGGATTGTTTTAGGTTGCTCTGCTTGAGGATTATTTTTTTCGTCCTTATTCTTTCCTCTCCCCTTCTTCTGAACATTAGAAGAAACATATTTAGGGGTTGTTCTTGAAATATAATGTGATTGGGCTTGGGCAGTACCAATCACACCGTCAGCTACATGCGAGGTAGCTGGAGAAGTTGAAGTGCTGGAAGAATTAGGACGAGGTAATTCAGGTAGCAAATTGTAAAGTGTTCCCGTTTGTGAGTAAACAAGATCAAGATACTGAGCATGACTTATAGCCTTCTCTTCCATGACAATGCCACCGATGGAAATGTCCTTACCAATTTCATTCACAAATGATTTTGTAAACCATTTGGCTAGTAACTGATCGGGAAGCTTAAGTTTAATGAGACGTCGTCTCCTTCGCCACTCATGGACATGATCAGATATATGAGTGCCTTTAGTCTATTTGAAGGAAGTCAAAATCTCAGTCCTGGTATCATAATGG
>JZKD02S1673052.1:1151085-1191036 GCA_000966675.3 Picea glauca
AGCAGAACCAGTAAGGGTTCGTTGAAAAAGACGTAAACGAATAGAGTCATCCATCAATGAGTTGGATGAACACCATATGTGAAAAGTCATAATGTGATTGTTTGGGTCTTCTCCCACTTTTCCATCGAATTTAGGAATGTCTGATGGAAGCTTGGATGGAATAACAAGCCATTGGGGAGAGTGACGAATAGGATCATTTAAAATCCTTGACAAATCCGGCAAATCCAAAGTAGCAAGAAAAGGTAACTGTCGATTCACCTATGGGTACTGGTGACTCTGGGGTGGAAGCCCTGTCAGAAAACCAGTAGGACCGTAAGTGGTCTGCGCATGATGGGAAGACCCAGGCAGATTCTGTGGTGGTTGGAGAGGATAGTAGCTCCAAGGATTGTAACCTTGAGAGGGGACATGAGTTTGAGCATTCAGACCCTAAATAGGATTGGTTATACCTTGATATGGTTGTCCTATAGTAGGAACAGGAAACGACTGCCCCCCAGTCATTTGAGGAGGATTTTGTATCATCTGATTCCAATACTGGACCAAAGAGGGAGGTATATTTTGTCCAAAAGGTGGGGTTGGTCCCCCTATCATAGGTGGTGTTCCAACTGGAAGTTGTGGCCCAATCAAAGGTTGTGTAGTAATTGGAATGCATCCGGTAAGAGGAAGTTGAATCGTACCACCTTTTCCACCAATGGGAATCTGCAAGTTTGGTGTATTGGACAGGATAGTGCCACTAGGATTAGGATTTCTAGTGGAAGATAAGAAAGGGCTTCCAGAAGGAAATTGAGGGAGTGTTGGAATAAAACCGAGAATAGGGTGCCCAGGAAAAGGAGGACCACCTGGAGAACCGGATGGGGTTTGCGGAGGTGTTGGAATAGAAGCATTCAACGCATGGTATCCAGGTGGTAGTGTCGGAGTGACATTGAGCATTCACTGCATGTTTATAGGAGCAAGACCAGTCATAGTGAACCCGGTTGGGACACTCGTATTTTTCGTGAGATGGGCCATCTCAGTAAGGACAATAAAGTGATAAGTGGTATTCAACGGTACTGTCTCGAGATTAGAGATCTCGGAAATCACAGGAGGATTAATTTCAGAAATCACAGGTGAACCAGGACCAAAATGGTCCCTTCGGAAAACACTTGTAGACTAAAAAGGATCTTGGCCTTATATGCTGGGAAAAGATCCAACGGGTGATCCAGAAGATGTAACAACTAATTCTCCAGAAGAATGCAGTCGCATAAAAGGTCGCTCAGAACCAAGGTGAAGTCGAAATTCCTCTCAAGTATTGGTAATTCAGAAAGGTTCTAGAGAGTTAGTTCATTCCACTTGTGGTGTGGTGACGACTGTGGATTCACTTTGCCGAGGAGAGCCCTCGGGTGTACCTGTAGGCAAGGGTTGAGAACCGTCCAGATGATTTGGAGATAAACCTTGCATTCTACGTGAATGACGTGGGGGATCTATTGTAAATGAATAACAAACTTCGCGAAGAAAATCCTATGGTCAACTTCAAGAAACAAACAACACGCGCTAGTAAACAAAATCTAGGAAGCAATCACCAGGCAAACAAGACCTTCTAATTTCGAAGCCACTAGTTGGTGATCAAATCCAATGTTGCAACAATGAGACGAGAAGGGGCAGGGCTAGGGTGGAAAAGTTACGCCGATGACCTTCTTAATGGACTTACACCCTGGTGCAAGCTCCCACACATAATCGTGGGTATACCCTCCAAGGAGCCTGAGTGAGTTTGGTCAACGCCAATTCTAGGTACTGTGAAGACTTTCCCCTCCACAGTCACCTTGGGTAAGAACCTATAAATATAGGCCACTAAAGTCACCACCAACAACAATAAAGCCCGGGGGAACAGTCGACAGTCCGATCCACATGCAAGGGTAGGGTATCTAGCCCGAAATCAACTCAAAAGGATTCCAGTCATCATTGTGGGTATACCTCCGAGTGATCCCTGTAATACGTGCAATCTCTACACTGATATCAACAAAGCAAGGTGAGTAACTCTGCCAATATCAATGCAACCTAGTGTTTGACCCTTGTGTGAGAAGGGCTTCCCAGGACAAGATGTTGAAAATGGAATTTAACACTCCCTAACACAAGATGCTATTGTGTGTTTTGCGCTTTTGGAGAGTGTATCTCTCTTCCTACTCCAAAGCGCTAGCCTAGCTAAATATTGGTCTAATAGAGCCCTAGAAAAAATTTACTACATAAATTTTATGATTACGTAGTGTTATTAAGAGTTGTTGTTTACTCAAAGGAAACATAAGTGAAACAGATGATGTATGACTCTGACCCAACAATGCAAGGATGAGAATGAAGTATATCACTTTTCGTTCAATGAATCCTATGTATGGGAGAGAAAGAAATTTTTCCAGATCAACCTTGAACTACAATGAAAATTTTTCTTTAAAATGCAAATGCAAACAATCACTTATCAAATGACAATTCTCTATTATGTCTTTTTCAAATACTTTCAACAATCGCAATAATTTGATTTTCAATGGTTTCTAAAACAAAAAGAATTTTTTGAAATAAAAACTTCTTGTTCACTTTTCAAAAAGGACCCACGCTATGACAGCGAGAGTACAGAAAATAAAAAACCAAATGAACAAGCAATGATAAACATCCAATCCACTCTTTCAATGAAAACAAAAATAAAAGAAAACCAATTTAGTCTTTTCAAATGCAAAAGAAAATGATCTTTCAAAACAATAAGCAAATGAGAAAAACCAAGCACTTAACTTTCAACCAATCACGGGTTCTTAACTAATCAAACACACTCAGATTTTGAATTCAGAGAGAATGGTTTTACCAAGAAATGTCAAGAAACGAAAGTCAAGCCAAAAATGACAAGAAAAACCTTGGAATCATAAAACTATTCAAGCATGCAAACGAAGACAAGAAAGATATCAATCTATGATCCAAGAAACTCTTATGAGACAATCAAACTGATATGGGAAGTTGAAAATACCAAAACTCAAATCCAAATTTTTGAAAAATTGAGTTCGCAGGCAGACAATATTACACAGTGCGAGAATCATTGATTCTCGCAGGTGACCCTTGAGTAGGGTGTGAGAACCTCGCACTGAAACCTAAAGGCACAGTGTGAAACCTACCAGTTCTCGCAAGCTGCAATGAAGTGCAGTGCAAGAATTCCTGAACATAATAAAAAATTTGGAAAATGGAACAAAATTTAAAAAGGCTTCTGGACCCAAACGGTCTATCAGGATATCCTAAAGACTCAGAGATTGATAGGACAGGAGAAAAATGAAACCAGAGAAAATGGCCACATAAAAATATCAAAATCCACAAAGAAAAATGGATTGTTCCCCAGTGGAGTCGCCAATTTTGTTATTGGATAAATCCGTAAGTGTGGACACAAACTGATCTCCCTAGATCCACCTGGATCTAGAACAAAGCAAGACAGAACATGAATCTTTCCCTAGATTCTAACCATTGAATTAACTAGGAGGAAAGAACAAAGAACATACCTTATTATCACTTCCTATGGTATTTGTTGCTCCCGCTTCTATCCAGTGCTCTCATGAATTCAAGACCAAGACAACACAAACCAACCAAAGTGAAGAAAGCACAATCTATTCAACAGCCAATCTATGTATATGATCAAGGAATTATACAATAAAGTGGAATTAGCTTTATGGGAAAGGGACATGTTACTGTATCATATTAATGGAAAGTAAAGATTACAACCTGATCCTTGATGTTGCAAACTTCCTTTCGATGGCTCTTGGCTCTAACACACACACTTGCTCACTTGCATGAAGAAGATCAAGCCCTTTGGATAAACTTGCTGGAGTCTTCAAGCTGCTATAGCTTCAGTCCTTCACACAATTCTTTCACCAATTCTCCAATGAATATTTCTTAACCTTCTTGCTTAACCTTTTCCATGAGAATTCACTCAATATATAGGAGAGAATGAATTAGTTTACTTGGATAAGAATGATCCCAAAATATCAGGGAATCTAGTACTAGGATAATCATTCAAATTCCATCTCATCCTTCTAGAATATTCCCTTCTAGAAGCATCAATAATTCATATTTTTCCTTACTTTAGAAAGAGTTCGCACCCTAGCAATTAAACACACTGCAAACTTCTCGCACCCTAGCTTAAGGAAGCCTACGAGAACCATGCATTCTCGCAGGAAAATATACTAGCAGCCTGCGAACAGTCTTCAAAAATGAGTTTTCTGGAAGAGATGAAAATAACTTTTTCTCAGGAGAAAGTTCTTATGAAGAGCCTGAGTACAACATCATCAATACATCATCATGATGACCAAAATCATGGGTAACACTCGTTTCACTTGATATATCTATGGAAATCGACAACTATATTTGGTTTATTTTGGGGGGGTTTATAAAGTTGTTGGCCAAGAAGAGGATGGATACTCAAGGCTATGAAGTCAAAATTCTGAAAATGAATGAAAACATTGACTGGATAATAGAACTCTCCAGAGGATAAAGGATAAATGAGGCAATGAATCTAAGTTGTAAATAATATTTGTAGAGTGTAAGAGGAAAGGGGAAAAACAAGTAACTGCATCAGAGCATTAATAAAATTAATTATGAATTAGTTAGGAAGAAATACACAGTTTAAATTGTTTCAGACGAGAGAATCAAGGGATAAATTCTGGGCTTTTAACTATCCAATTTAAACAGAAGAAAATGTAAATGGAATTAAAGAACACAGGAGATACAAACAATGAATCATAGCCATTAGAATCTTTTCATAAACAGTTCAAAATGCTTCTGCATATGTATTGAATTCGGTCCCAGAAAAATCACAATAAAGTCCATAACCACCATAATTGTTCCCTTGCACTTCTTCCCATCATTAATACACTCATAACCTCTAATACTTATACAATTCGAGTTCCTTCAGTGTGCAACCAATTACAATAACTGAAATGAAACATTTTATCTTCTACAATGATTACAAATGATAGTTTTTAGAAAAAAACCGTTTCATGATCCCTACATATTCCTCTGACGCTCCAACTCCTTCCTCTTCCACGTTATCCTTGAAATGTCACTCATACTCTTTCAAATATAATCACATATACATATTCTCATTAAACAATTGGGAATAATATATTTGAAATAAAAATAATTCCCAAATATTTTCTATCCTGTAGAATTAAATTTGAATAATTTAATTCATGCCCGTGGTTCTTTAAAACCATGTCTTGTTTTTTCCCAATTTACCATTTTGTTGTAAAGAACATTTACCGTTACCATTTCACATGAAAAACATTTACTGTGTTATGTTTTTTCAATTTACCGTTTCAATGTGAAAAAACATTTACTGTGTTTTTTTCTAGTTTACCGTATTTGGTAAAATCCCTTTTATCTTCTTCTTTAGATAAATAATTATCCAAGTCTTCGTTCACATGCATCTTCCCATTTAAATCATTTTCATGGAAATAAACATTAATTTCTTTAATTTGTAAAACTTGAATCTTTCCTCCGTAAAACCTTTTCATCGTGAGGAGGAATTTCATTTAATAGAAATTCCATATTTGTTGCTGAAATGCACTCCTAGGAAAATGCCGCACATTAAACATATGATAAATGGTGCATTTACTACATCGAGCTTTTGCTGGAGTGGTTTAAAACAAACTTCTTTTACCTCTGATGTGCTCCACGTAAAAACACGTGTCCACCAAATAAACCACGGTAGTTTTTCCCAGTCCGCATTCACATAATTAACCTCCTTGCTACTTCAATCCCCGATATGTATGTGCGCCCTACATCCAACCTTTGAATTTTCCACATTATAAATTGAGATTTGTACCCATGATTTGAGGTGATTACATAAATTAAATATTGGATTAAATATTAATATAAATATTTTAATATAAAAATATTTATATTATTAATAATAAACCCTTTTTCTATTTTCTAAGGAATTTGAGGCTTATGAGGCTTAACACATGACTTTGTGGATAGGATGAGGGTACTTAATAAAAAGAATATTTTTTTATTTTCAACGGGAATATGAAAATAAGGGTAAAAATGAATGAAGTGATGAAACAAAGGGATTTAGGTAAGCGTTAAGGCTAGGTTTAGGTTTGGGATATTCACCAAATTGTTTAACTCATGGAGAACATGACTATTTTGGATGATTAGTTGAGTGAAGGATTTAGGTGATGGGAGCTTGACAAAGCTGGTGAAGAAAATTGAAAGTCTGAGTGGAAACATAGCACAAGGACAAGACACTTTGGGAAAAATTAATGCAAATTAGTAGGTGATAACAGGAGGCTCTAGCAAAGCAGCAAGTCGAGGTAGCTCAATATAAGCTCGAGGCCTTTGAAGAAGCCCTACCCAGATATGAGTGACTTGATATGAGTCACAATTGAGTGTTGGGGGCCTGTTGGACCTTGACCAAATTTTGAGGAAGCATTGGTTGTGTTTGACCACTTTTGGGAGTTTGAAAGGTTGGTTGAAGATGGAGCACCTAGGCGAAGTGGAGATCATGGGATCTCACTTGTTTTGTGGACCCAACAATGGGTTCATTAGGGTCTTGGGATGATGGCCTATGGGCCTACCCATGATTAGGCCTTGTTGTAATTGTATAAATAAGTAGCTAAGAAATGTAACAGGAGGATCTGGTTGGCTATGTGCACCATATGTTGTAGGCGGATGGGCGATTGGATTAGTGCATGAATACTAGTGGCTATGTGCATGATGGGTTTATTTTGGCTTAGTGCAAGAAGTTTTAAGTGCTCTGTGCTATTAAGGAGTTGGCTATATGCCTTGACCTTATTTTGAGGAAGGTGGATTAGTGCATTGTGCATAGATCACTTATTCACTGTGGATTTGGGCTCTGTGGATTTGTGCACAGGAGAAAATGAATGTAAGGATATCAAAGAATAATAAAGAAGACGAATAATTTTGTTGATGTGTCTTGAGATGCTTTGTGTGATGTTGTTTACGTGGTTATTTTCTTAGTGATGTTGAGGTTACATATAATGAATGCATCTGATTATGTATCTTAGTGCTTAATAATGTGAATGAATGCTAGATCTGAGCTAATGTTGTGTGCTAAGTGATTGGAACTGATAGATATTGGTTATTATTGTGATGCTCTGTAATAAGGGTTAAATCTGCGATGTAATTAAGGATCGTAATCTAATGCATATTATTGGATAAGTTATCTATTAAGTATTTTAATCACAAATCTGTGTCCCAGCTTGGTTGTAGACACCTAAGTCCTACAACCCCTCCTGCCTCTACCTCGGGTGAGACTTCATCTTCTTTGTAGGTGTTGCCAAAATGGTCGGTAGTTAGGGTTTTGTTGGTGTGCTATTGAAGTGTTGAGCCCTCGTTTTTCCCGTGTGCCAACATGACTCCTTTTTTCCTGAACTCTAGACCAAGGAAATCACCCAAACAAGATCTACGACCCGTTCTTATCTGATAGCCAATGACTATGATTCACTTCAGAGCTTTAGCTTCGAGAGTTCTGAGTGTTCCAAACACCTCTTTTTTTCCCAAAGTGATTCATATAAGGAGATATGGATCAAGCGCCATGTTCTCACCTTGATCGATGGTTAATATGCATCCTCCTTTTCCACTTAGGATGAATTCTAGTTAATTCTCCTCTGCTCTCTTTATCCCAAAGCGTAAATCCTCCAAAGTGATAGATCTCTTTCCATATTTCCTATTCTAGTGTATGTCTTAGATGAACTATGACACTTAGGCCTTCAGGAGTTCTCGTATCTTCACACTTCACTTCTTTCGGAGTGACTATCTTATGGAGTAAATATCCACTCTCCACGTGTCCCTCCATTTATACGACTCATGTTAACTCCAACCTTTGGGACTTTTGACCTTTGGGAATTTTACTCTCCAATTTCCCTGAAGTGTCCTATCTCCGAAGTGATGGATTTGATGCCACATGTTCCAACAACAGACAGTTAGGATTATCTTCCTACCTCTTGAGATTCAGATAAATTTTGGTCAATGAATCCACTTCCTCCTTTTTTTCCTGGAGTACACTCTTCTAGATTCCATTATCTGACGACACGTGTCCCTCTTAGATTGATGACCATGATTTAATCTTCTTCGGGCTTCAGTAGTTTTGGCTTTACCACTCTCTCTTTCCTCTGAAGTGACCTTCTTCCAAAGCACATGGAACTTCACCACATTTCCTTCTGGATCCAATGGTTTAGATTTCTTCAGCCTTCATGACTTCACAAAAATTTCTCTTTGCTCCATGCAAATCTTCCTCATCTTTATCCCCCGAACTCTCTGATCTGCTGCCCTGTATCATCCTTGATACTGACAACTAGGATTTCACTTGTCCACTTTAGGAATTCAATGATCCCTCTCCTTAGACACTTTGAAACCTTCGAATACATAAAGTGTTGAAGGAATTTAAGACTATCCTCCATGCAAATTTCCCAGATCTCATGGTTTGGAAAGACCCTGATTCCTCTGAATCGATCTTTCTCATTGACTGTGAAATTTTCAGTGGACTCCTCCCTACTGAATAATTTCCATTCGATATCTATTTTGAGCTTGTTACTTCTCGAAAATTTAAGCTTCTCCTAGATGTTTCTTTTACACTTAGTCGAATGTGAACCCTCAACACACCTTGCAATAGGTTTATTTCACTTAACCCTTTTTGTGGGAAACTATGCAATCCTTGCAATAGTTCTTACACGACTCAATTGTTCCTCCTGAACAATATGATGTTGAGTGTGTTTATACCTATGCACACCTTGGGTGGTCCTTTTGCACTACTTTGCAAATGAAACTTCACATTATCCCTCCTAATCTTCTGAGTCAAACTAGACTATGCCGACACACTCCTTCAAGAAAATATGTACACCTTTCATATAAATCTACACATTGTCTCTCCTAAGATTTCGAGTCACGCTAGACTTTGTCACGCACACCTTGTGGACACTATACACTCCTTCCATGAGCTCATAGAAGAGAAACAATTGAAACTTATCTAATACTCACAGATTGATACATTCAACCATGTAATGCATTCATAACATAAGAACAAGTGATAACAAAGAATTGCAATTAAACAAAAATCCTACCATACATTCAGATAGACACAGTAACAACAACACCAGACATTTTGGATCAACGATTCTTTGTTATATTCATTCAAATAATATGTACATGGGTTCATAAAAGTCAATAAGATTCAACGGTATTCAACTACAGTAAACTTCAACATCTTTCAAAAACCTTCAACAGCCTCATTTGGGCATACAATACACATATTTATACAAGAGGGCTCATAGATCTTTTCCCTCCCACTACCTTAGTGTTCTCCTATTCAAATTAAAAGATTTTAACTACTAATGCTTATTACAATAAATGGTTGGTACATGCATATAAGAGAGAATTCTTCATATCTGTACTGCATTTAACTACATTAAAGAAAATTAAAATCTCCATTGATCTCACGCGATGGTTCAACCTATTAACATTCAAGATCTTCTTTAATTACGATATTTTCAAGGTATTTCATTACATGCCATATTTAAAATTCAAAAACACTTCAAAATGCATGCTAGGGCACTGAGTTGTCCTCCACTTGCTCTTTGATGATGATTATCCTACATCATACTCCTCTGGAAAAAAAAATCATGGACTCATTTTGTAATACCCATAGGCCGAACCCAATTGTAAATGTAAAATGAAAATGTACTTAATCTGGTGAGTTGTTTGACATCATTTTTGTATGCATCTTCCATGGTATAGTGTGTGCATGTATTGCGCAGTAAAATGATGAAGTGTGAACATTCCAAGATACCATGGGCAACAACTTAAGTGCACACGATTTTGAGGCCAGGGAGCCTTTGTGTATATGATGTGTTTTATAGGCTGGCGAGCCAATTTTGTGATGATTAGGTCGGAGAGCCTAGATGTTAAAATCCAGTGAGCCTATTTTTGTATATGTCTTATAATTAATATAAAATACATCATTGAGTTTAGTCCCCCATACCATGATAAAAGAGTATGGGGGAATAAACACCACTAGTTAGGGAAAGGGGGGGATAAAAGTTAAGGAAAAGGGGCTAAGCTAGGGAGATTAAGCCAAAAAGGAATATTATATTAATATTCCTTAAAGTATAAAGTTTGGATAATTATTTTATCCTAAGTTCTAAGGATGGGGACAAGTGGGCCAAAGTAGCTCCCAACATGACAAGTGTCAAGTTGGGAACATGAGTACTTATAGTGTGGACTTAGTTCATTTTCCCATCATTTAGTCATCCATTCAATTATTCCATGATATTCACTCACTCAGTCAATTATCCTCTGTACCTTCATGTCATTGTACTTAAACCTAGATTCACACCTGTACCTATTGGTGTACCTGGTTAGCTTGGGAGCTGGACTAAAGAAGCGGGTTGTCAAGCCCGTGGGATATTGAAGAGGCATATTGTCAAGCCCGTGAAAAATATCTCAAGGTGAGATAATGCTTGGGAATTGATTTCTAAAGCTGCTAAACTGAAACTAGAGGACTCTGAGACTTCATGTTCAACTTGTTGTTGAAGCCTGGAAAGGAAGTGGGGCATTCGAGGGACTGTTGAGAAGAGAAGAGGCACACTTCCTGGGGTGGTACATACATGTGGGGAATGAGGGACTGTAGGTTGTTAGTTTGAGTTGGCACTCATGACAGAGTCTTTCTTGTTGTTTGAGATCCATTATCCTAGTTAGGAATCCCTTTACCCAAGTGGAATTTAGTCCCAGCTCAGGGGTGACCCACTATTGAGAGTGATGAGCAGTGTGGTCTAAGGCTGGGAGGTTCATGGAAGGTATGCACACTGTTGATGATATTCTTACCAAGATAAGTGTCAATTGTGTGATCAATTACATGATACATTATTAATTACATGTTTATTTTTATGGGTTTATCCTATGTGTGATTTATAATTGTCTTTATATTTATGGTATTTCCTGTATATGTTGCATGTGTATGTTATTTGTTATTTCAATTTGAATTTGTGCATTACAAAATGTATTTAACTATTTATGTTTTATATATAAAGTTCTGCAAGAGTTCTGTGTGTATATGTTTCCATTGCATGAAGTTTGAAAAATTTATGTGACATAGCTCAATTGGATGTTGGGTATGTTACATTATGGTATCAAAGAATGGAAGCGTTTTCTAGAGTAGCATGGACCAACCTGGGTGGTTGAGGATGTTACAACTTTCAATGAGCTCCTGCACTAACTTTCCATTCTTCTGAATATCTACTTCATTTACCCAACTGAGATCTTCTATTGGGAATCCTTTCCACTTTACTAAATACTTAAAATAAGTCTTCCTCCTGGTCTTCTTACCAATTCTCTGATCTATGATCTTCTCCATGTGCGTATTTTCTACTACAGGCATCTTCTTCTCCCACTAAATCTCTTTTTTATCTTCTGATCCTTTTGTGTCATCCTCCCCGTAAGGGTATAGGTCATAAATGTTGAATATGGGAGATATTCCCACATCCTATGGAAGCTCTATTTCATAAGCAATTGCATCAAATTTTCTTAGGATCTTGCACAGTCCTATCTTCTTAAACTTGACTTTTTTATATGTTCCCCTTGGGAACCTTTCCTTCCTGAGATGTGCCAAAACTTGATCTCCCACTTCAAATTGAAGTTCTCTGCTATGTTGATCAACTTCGAGTTTATATTCTCTGTTGTTGTTCTGCAACTACTCTTTGATCTGATTGTGAAGCTTCTTCATTTCTGCAATGAAGTCTTCTTCTCCAACTCTTCTGAATTCATTCTTCTCCAAATATCTCAACTCTGATACTCCTCTTGGATTCATCCCATATACTATATGGAATGGACTCTTCCTTGTACATATGTTTGGTGAGTCATTGTAGGCAAAATTTTCTTGTGACAAAATCTGATCCCATTGACTATGATTTTCAATGACCAGACTCCTCAACAAATTTCCTAAACATTGATTAACCACCTCAGTCTGTCCATCCGTCTAAGGGTGATATGTTGAACTAAAGTAAAAATAAGACCCCATTTTCTTCCACAATGTTATCCATAAATTACCAACACATTTAGTGTCTCTATCAGAGATAATACTCTTGGGAAACCCATGAAGTCTCACAACCTCCTTGAAAAACATACATGGAATGTGTGTTGCATCATTATTTTTGTGGAATGGGATAAAGCATGCCATATTTGAGAATATATCAACTACAAAAAATATGGAATCACTTCCCCTTGGTGTTATTGACAATCCCAACATGAAATCCATGCTTATTGCATCCCAAGGCCTATCTAAAATAGGAAATAGCTAATATAACCCAGTGTTCTATCGCTTTGCTTTTGCATACTGTCAAATATTACATCTGTTTACAAATTTATTCACCTCTTCCCTCATACCTAGCCAATGGTATGAACTTTTCAACTGTGAAAATTCCTTTTCATGGTCGAAATGTCCTTCTAGACCTCCACTATGTTTTTCTTTCAACATATTATCCCTCATCGATCACTTTGGTATGCACAACTGGCTACCTTTAATCAACAATACATCTTGAATCAGATACTCTTCCCACTGAATTTTTTCTCTGAGCACAGTATTTTCATAGGCTTCATATGCATCTTTAAAATATGGATCATCACAATACATCCCCTTAAGGTGTTCGAACCCTAAGGTTTTCACTTGAAATTCCTGTAGAATCAAACATCTCTTTCTCAATGCATCAACAACTTTGTTAGCATTACCAGAAATATGTTTAATTAAAAAAGTGAAATTTTACATAAACTCTATCCACTTAGCATGTCTTGATTTCACTTCTCCTGTCTGGTTATGAATTGTAAAGCCTTATTGTCGCTGTACAAAAAAAAAAATTTGGAAGAAGGTAGTGCCTCAATTTCTTTAAGGCTTGAATTAATTCATAAAAGTCTTTATCATATGTGAATTAATTCCTCTTGGTGTCATTTATGTTCTCACTAAAATATGAAACATGCCTATTATCTTGGCTCAATACTGCTCCAATTTCTACTTCACTAGAATCATATTGTACTTGAAACATCTTCTCGAAATATGGAAAGACCAGAATTGACTGTTTGTTGGCAGCCATTTTGCATTTTTATATTTTCCTTACAAGCTGCCCACACAAAGGTTTTGAACTCTCAATACTCGTTGCAATTCTTTAAAACAAACTGACACTATTATTTTGCGCATTCACACACCTGCCTTTCGTTTTCATTTTCACGACTGCAAGCGTGAAAACCTTGAATTGGAAGTCATGTCGATGGCGTTAAAATTATCTTTGGATTGTTATGAGTACTCTTGTTCATGTGATCATTTCACCTCTAAACTTAATAATGGTCATACATGTGTCCAAAACACCAAACCTTTATTCACTTTGCATTTTGTTGATATGGTTTTAATTTATAGGTTCGCCATGCAATGGTTTTTAGTGTCTTTGATTAAAACCTTGGTGCAATGGTTTCATAGGACGCATAAATTTTATGATCAAATCCTTGGTGCTATATTCAAAGTGATTGTTTTGTTTTAAATCATATGAAAGCTATTGTTTGTTCAAACATTCGGATCGACTTGTAATGGTTTTCAATGGTTATTTGTTTGGCATGTCGTTTACATTGCTTTTAACACACACCATTAGTGATTTGAATCACCAAAGCGTCGTCGATTGTACATGTCGAAATGAATGTTTTGCATGGTTTTATTTCATTCCACTACCTGCGCACGTATAGGCATTAATGTCTTCCTTGTATCTCGGGCTACCTCTGTTGGTTTTGGGGAAACTTGTGAGCATTTGGTCCTGTGCCTAGCCTATCTAACCTCCTCACTATTTACCTTGCCGAACTATGTGTTCTCTCTTATGGCACCTGTAGTGCGCATAAAACCTAATGGCGTCCAAACATTGCTTTTATTTGACAATGCTCGTGAGGACTTGGAGAATAATGGCTAGTTAGTTTTTATCCAAAAATTTGAAGGTTTCAACCTCGCGGTCGCCCAACAGTTTGCCCTCACATTCGATGGATGTAGGGCCAAAGTTGGAGACATCCATCTTGAATTGAATGAAGAGTTCCTCAGCTCAGCTACGGGTTTGCCAGCTAAAGTGAAGGGTGGTTTAAGAATTCGAAGGTGGATGAAGTGCCATGGCTTCTCCTGTTTACATCGAGGAAAATTGTCAGTTGTGACAGAGGTATGCTAGTCACTGCCCTTAATTCTAGGTGGCATGATCTATTGGCCATTGTTAAGCAATTTGTGACTTGCGAAGGTCATTATGGTTTAGTCTTTCTTTACCATCTCTGGTTTCTTATTAATTTCATAGATTTCCCTTTGAATATGCCTCACTACCTCCTACGCAGTCTGTAAAAAATGGCTAAACGATTTAAGAGGGAGAAGGATGATTCCATCCTCTTCCATCACTGTTTGATCAAAATTGTTATTGTGCATCATTTGAGGCTGAGTGGTGATTGTTGGCAAGATTTCCTATCAAGGAATGGCTTTGCCACTCCTGAGTGTGTTCAAGTGGACAAGACTGTGGTCACTGAAACCCTCGTTGGGCCAGTCGTGCCACCTCCTACCCTCCTACCCGATGACAAACCATCGACCTGCCCCAACATTGACCTACCCGACACCATGCCTAATTCATGTTCGAAAGACAATGCTAAGGCTGTTAAGAGGCCTGCAAGAAAAAAGGGGAAGGGTAATACAAATGTCAACAGCCAGGTAAATAAAGCTACATTTTGGGTATCCAGGTGTGCTCGGAACAAGCCCAAACAAAATGTAGACCAGAAGCCTATTGTTTTGAGTGAGGATTTGGACTCTGAGATTGAACACTTTTTGGTTGAGGAATACCCGTACTCACACGGTCTCTGTTCTGCTGAACCCTATGACTACGTATCCAACCTCCCACCGTGCCTCAAGGATGACCCTAACTTCCCTGGAATTAAGTTTGACAGTGGAAACCCTGGTAATTTAAAAGAACCCTCACCTGTAGTGACTCAGCCCGATCAACAACAGTGCACTCAATGCAACTCTTGGTTGGAACGATACTACACAGATGTCCCTCTATTGCAATCCAAAATTAAGTCCTTAGAGGACCGGGTGACGGTGTTGTCTAAGGAAAATGATATATTGTAAGCCAACGATAAGAGGAAAAAGACCACGGGTTCTATCATCTTCAGAAATGTTGAGGCAGCTACTACCTTTTTTAACTCAAATTTATCCTGACCGAATCGTTTTCCTACAGCCCAGGTATGTTATTTCAACATCGATTTTTGAATGATTTGGTTTGAATTAGCATAGCCGATTGTGGTTTCTCTGAATTAGTTATGTTTTGAATAGATTCAAAAATGATTTTGTTATTTTTGAATTACCAAGAATGATTTCATTTTGAATTGTGTTTGCATTGAATCAATACAAAAGATTTGTTTGCTAGATAGAATATAGCTCTGTTTTGATTGAATCGATTTGATACGATTTTTTTGTTCTTGAATTAGTATAAAAGATTGAATTGGCTCTGAGTTAGTTTGATATAGTTTTGTTTTGGTTGATTAAAAAACGATTCTGTTTGTTTTGAATAAGCATGGCCGATTTTGTTTGCGTTGAATTAGTATCAAAGATTGGTTTGATAAATAGAATATAGTATGTTTCTATTGAATTGATTCAATACGATTTCGTTAGTTTTGAATTGGCATAAAAGATTTGGTTAGTTTTAGTGTGAATGATTGGATTTGCTTTGAATTAGTAATTAAGAGTTGTTTGATTCACCGCATATATTCTTGTTATCATTTGGATTGATTTAAAACGATTTTGTTATTTAAATATGACCAGCTAGAGAATCGTGAGATTCTGTAGCTAGTCATAAAATTTGGATTTTTGTTAATTTTACAAATAAAACATTATCTAAACTTGTTTATTATTATCCATATACAGGTACACACAAATTTCAATGGTAATTGGATCTGCTGTGGCAGTTTATAACATACTTTGTTACATAGTTTTGGTTTAAGTTGTTAGTCTTAGGCAGAAATAGGAATCTGGGAGATTGTTCCCATATTTGTTGTGAACAATTTTGATACTTTCCACAAGGGATGTTTCACCTTGTGGCCTTTATATACACATTATTTTTTGTAAACAACCTGTCACTGTTGGGAGAACAAAGACTATGGACTTATGATTATACAGACTCGAATAGAAGTGGATTTGTTGTACGGCTTTAGCTTCAATTTATCTTACTTTTGTTCAAGTTTCTGTGCATTTTAATTTGTAATCAAATTATTGACTACTTTAGATATCAAGATTTGTTACAGGTTGATGCGTTATGATTTAAATTCTATCCATATTTGATGTATCTCATTTTACTCACAACAATTACTCTGTTTGAATTTAATGAATAAAAAGTTTATCTTCTCATTTAAATGAACGGTTATGTACAAATCTTCACACTGGGATTTATCTAATGTGATGATCTATAAACTATAAGATTGTTGTCATTTTATGTATTGTTTGTTCTGTCATTTGTATTCAAAGAGAATTGTTGCTTCCTGTTTACAAGAATCTTGTGGAAAATCTGGTGCGGGTTTCTTCCCATCAAACAACTAAATCAAGTACTGTGCACATGACAAATAAGAAGCGTTACTTCAGGTCAGTTTGTTATTTGCAATTTAATAGTTAATAAATTCTCAGTAGTTTAGATAGATATACAGTTCAGATTTACAGTTAGGATTGTTATTTTAATTGCTTAGCTTAGATAGTTTTCATTTTGTTCCTTTCTCATAAAAATTATAAAAATAAAAAATAAAAAATAATAGCTTCGTTGTCCTAAGACAATTCACACATGATTTTTGCAAATTTTGATTAAAATTTGTATTCTGTAAATACTGTACATATGTAATTGAGATTTAATCGTATTGATAGATGAACATTTAATAAGTAGGATGATTTCTCTATAATATTAGTTATTAAACTGTATATATGTTTTAGATTTTATATAGTTTGTTGTAGCTGATTTTTTTTACTTAGATTAGTTTCTTTAGCTCAGTTTTTCTTTTGTTTTCCTAGGACTTAGATCAGCCAACGGAGCCGCTAAACCCGTCGGAGTGGATCATCCCAAACGGCTTGGGTTATTTAGAAAACCCCGGACCGGATCCACCCCTCCAATTGACGAGCGTTCAATTTCGCCCGTCAACAAATGACGCTAGAAGGAGGGCCTGAAAATCATTAATGGCACGAGGCGGTCGTAAGATTCCTCCACCACCCAACCACTCACCTATAGTGACAATAAGTCATTCAAATGACAACATTGTACCTCAAAAAACAACCACATCAAACGACGATCTACGAATCAAAGTTGAACCAGTAACCCCAAATCCTACAGGTGGCGACGTACAAGAGATTGTCTGCCAATCTCTCTTAAGAAAACATAGTGCCTTCGCCCGTTTAAGGAAACCAAATTGACCTTTGGACCAAAAAATAGATTTCTCTAATATCAGAGAACAACTTGGAGGCACTAAAATCACTTTAAACCCTACAAATCCAATCCTCACTCCTCCTATAGGAGGAACTAGAATACCACCCTCACCACCTCCATCATCCCCTTCTTCTTCTGGAGAAGACTCTTCTGACGAAGGCAGTTCCCCTTCTCAGCCT
Source organism: Picea glauca (assembly GCA_000966675.3). Lineage (NCBI taxonomy): Eukaryota > Viridiplantae > Streptophyta > Pinopsida > Pinales > Pinaceae > Picea > Picea glauca. The sequence goes on from JZKD02S1673052.1 coordinate 1,168,733, forward strand.
TCCACACCACCTACACCAATGGACAACCAGAACAATCCTGCTAGACCCTGTCTCGACTAGGATGCAGTAGCCGTACCCGGGACACAACATCCCTTACCCAAACATCCGGAGAAGTGGCTTCCCAAGTTTGACCCTGACTCCAAACAGAACGTCGAAGATCACATTAAAAAGCTTATGTTATCCATTATACTCCGTAATTTCGAGCAAGAAGACATAGTCTGTACGTTGTTCCCCTACACTTTCGAGGGCAATACCTCTACCTGGTACTTTTCCCAGCAACCCCATACCATCGTGTCATGGGAGAAGTTTGAATCCTTCTTTCTTGAGAAGTTTGGGGATGATAAGTCCCCTGAAGTTCTAGTTATGGAGATTTATAGTTTAAGAATGAACCCCAAAGAGAAAATCAAAGACTTTAACCAAATATTCTTAACACTTAAGAACTGAATCCCTACGGACTCGATGCCTTCTGAGAATCTTATCATAGCATACTACACTAAAGCCTTGCATCAAAGTATAGCCATTTGGGTAAAATGATCTAATAAAGCCATGTTGTTAGAGGCCTTTGAAGAGGCCAGTCAAATTGAAAAATACATCCTTAGTTTAAAATACACTACTAACAACGAAACATAAACTAGTTCATCTTCTAAAAAGAAAATCGAAATCCTCCCTAGACCTGCTCAAAGTAAAACACAACCTTAAAGTTCGGATTTAGAAAACTTAACAAAAGTCGTTCAAAAACTTTCAAATCAAGTTATAGATTTGAAAAGGACAGCCGAAGAAGCTTCTTCGAGCAAAGGGCCTTACAAACCCCCGTTTAGGAAGCCTTTTCCCACCAACCGACCTAACCCAAATACCGAGGGACTAAATCTAGAAAGTCTGCAATTCGCCCTTCAAACAATTCTAGAAGCTCAAGATAACTTGATGCCCCCTGAAATCCCTAAGGAATTAGTTGAACAAGAGACATTTGAAAAAGAAGAATCTTCTCCGAACATTTTTGGACACTTCTCGGATAGCATTTTTCAAGCTAATTTCAAGACAGTTCATCCCTACAATACTAGGAGTAATAAAGCAAACAAACCTTCTTCCAAAAACACTATGACTTTTCCCCAAAAACAATCTAAACCAGCTGAGGCTAAACAGGGTCATGTAAACCCCAATTTAGATTATGATTTAGTTGAAGATCTAAAAAAGTTAAGGGCTAACATTTTTGTTTATGAATTATTAAAATTTTCGTTTCTGCTACAAAAAAATGTTACAGAATATCACAGAGAACAGCAAGAACGATAATTCAAGCAGTAACAAGGTTGTTTAGAACAAAGTTCCTCAGAAGAATTCCGCTAAGAATAATTATGATCCTCACAAGAAGGGAAGCCTTCCTGTAAATAATGTAGATAAATTAGCTTTAGAGACTGCGAGTAAAAATCCACAAGCTTCCACCATCAGTACTCGCAGAAATGTACCTCCCTTTTTGTTAACTTTCGAAATCTTTAATAGGAACATGCATAATTGTATGGTAGATTCAGGAGCACCATCCAATGTAATGCCATGGTCTGTGTGTTAGAAGATTAATGTTAAAGTTGAACCATCCACCTTAAAAATCATCCAACTTGATCGAACTAGTGTTAAAGTTGTAGGTGAATTAAGGAATGTCCTTATAAGAATATTTTCTAACCCCAAAGTTCATCAAGTGATTGATATTATTATTGTAGATATTCCATAAGTTTATGGTTTGTTTCTATGTAGAGACTGGTCGGAGCAGCTACATGGCTATTTTGTGATGGATTGGTCTCACCTATGGCTTCCCGAGAACGACAAGCCCAACAAGATCAAGGTAAATCGTGAACGCTACCTAAATCTCACAGTCACATATTTAAATGATCCTAATGAGCCATTTACGCCTTCTGCCAATTCACCTGAAATACAAGGGATGGATACCTTTTTCGACAATTTCATGGCCAAGACTTCAACTATCACCAACCCAGAACAACAGTCCGAGATTGAAGCATACATGCAGCCAACGTTTTCTACACAATGGTCTCATGCAACCGATAAAAATCAAATATGGTCTCTTTACTTTGACGAGTCAAAGTCCAAAGAAGGAGTTGGTGCAGGATATGTTATTATCGATCCCATGGGTAACAAAACCTCGATTGCATGTAGGCTAGAATTTGAATGTACTAATAACACAACAAAATATGAGGCTTTATTACAGGGTCTCAGAAAATCATTAGACATGAACATTCAAAATTTGACTGTCTTTGGCGATTCGGAAATCATGGTTAGATAGGTAAGAGATTCTATCCACTGCTTGTCTCCGCATCTTAAAAGCTACCAATCTAGGTATGGAATTTAATGAATAAGTTTTCTGCTTTCAATATAAATTCTATTCCTAGATTGAATAATTCTGAAGCTGATCTATTAGCTAACGTAGCTTCCAAACTCTTTCCTACAGAAGGCTTGTCCCTGAATGCATTCTCCGTCAAACTGTTGTTCAGTCCATCCGTTCCCGACAACATCACGAATTGGAGAGTCTTCGACGATGATCGACAAATTATTAGTTTCCTTCATATGGAAGAAACGTTCCATGGCGCGGTGATCGATGAATGCACTCATGACGACAATTTGCGCGATTTCATGATAATACTAGATCCAAGATCTCCTGAATCTTCATCAGACATGGTAAATTCGATCCTTAAATCTGTAGTTAGATTAGAAAAAATTTACGATCTTCAAGACAAATTTAAAAAATCGATCAATTGTAAAACCAATAGTTCCTTGTTATCATATGAAAAAGTAAACTTGGGAACTAATGAGAATCCATAATGTATTAATTTAGGGGTGGGGTGCTCTGAACAAGAGAAAGTCGCATTTATTAAATTGCTTAAGGAGTTCAAAGATGTTTTTGCATGGACGTATGATGACCTTAAAACTTTTGACCCTAACATCATACAACATGTCATTCCTATGAAACCCCAAACCTTGTCGTTTCAACAAAAGTTAAGAAAAATGCACCCTAAACTCGAACCAACCATCAAAAAAGAATTAAATAAACTCCTGAATGCTAAGATAATTTTCCCAGTTAGGCACACGCAATGGGTTTCTAACCTTGTCCCTGTCCGGAAGAAGAGTGGGGAAATCTGACTATGCGTCGATTTCCAAAACCTTAATTGAGCGTCTGATAAAGACAACTACCCTGTCCCACCCATGGAACAGATCCTTCAACAGGTATCTGGTTCTTAAATACTATCCTTATTGGACGGTTTTTCAGGGTACAACCAAGTCCTGATGTCTCCTCCAGAACAACTTAAAACTACCTTCCGCACTCCATGGGGCACATACGCTTATAGGAAAATGCCCTTTGGACTCATTAATGTCGGTGCCACTTTCCAGAGAGCGATGGACATCACTTTCCAAGGCTTAATAAATCAATCCATCGTATTTTACTTAGATGATTTTACTGTATTTTCCAAAAACAAAACTGATCATCTAGCTCATTTAAGAGTCATTCTACAGTGATGTCGTAAGTACGACATTTCCTTGAATCCTAAAAAATCTATCTTTTCAGTAGAACAAGGTAAACTCTTAGGATTTATTGTGTCAAGTAAAGGAATGATTATCGACCCTGAAAGGACTCAAGTCATCTTGACCCTCCCTCATCGAAAAATTCTATGTAGTATTTCTTAGGCTAGATAAATTTTGTCAGGAGATTCGTCCCCAGTTTTTCTGAAATGGTGAGACCTTTACAGAATTTAATTAAAAAAGACGTGCAATATCATTGGGGACCCTTATAAAATCAATATTTTAATTCAATAAAAAAGGCCATAATAGATGCTCCTTCTCTCATGAGCCCTGACTTTTCGCAAGACTTCACGCTCTACACATTTGCTTCTGATTTCTCCTATGCTGTTGTCCTAACTCAAAAGAACGTTGAAAACCATGAAGTCCCAATTTCCTTTATGAGTTCTTCTTTCAAAGGTGCTGAACTTAATTACCGAGAAGTAGATAAGAAAGACTACGCTATTTTTAAAGTATTCAGGCAATTATGTTCTTATCTTTTGAAATCTAGGATCAAAATTATTGTCCCTTACCCAGCCGTCGAAAATCTGTTAGTGCAGGAAGAACTAGGTGAAAAGAGGGCGAACTAGGTTACCTCCTTACAGGAGTATGACATATAAATCACCCCATTTCAAATAGTGAGAGGCCAAGGGATATGCAAGTTATTTGTTGACTTAGTAGCAGGACAGTAAGAAGAAAATGATATGTCAAGCCCAGGACAACACAATCAAAATTCAATCTGTTGTACACAAAACTTTGTCAGTCCCTGATACGAAGATATAAAATTATGTCTTGAATATGGGTCAGCCCCCCGTCACCTAGATCCCACTAAAAGAAGAGCATTAAGATTAAAATATGCCTCCTTTCATTTGATTAATGGTATTCTGTTTCGTCAAAATTTTGATGGAGTACTAATGCGCTGTCTTGAGAAAGATGAAGCAGAAAAGGTCTTACTAGAATTGCACACAGGAGAAGTTGGTGGGCATTTTGGTGGGGACACCACTTCCCATAAAATTTTAAGAGAAGTTTATTATTGGCCCACACTTTTTAGAGATTCTCATGCCTTGTGTCACAAGTGTATTATTTGTCAAAAAGCATCGAGGCGGATACAGAAACTAGCCTTTCCTTTACAGCCTGTCTCAGTAGACTCCCCTTTTCAGCAGTGGGGTCTTGATATTATAGGTCCAATCAATCTTCCATCCTCACAGTAGCATAAGTTTATCATAACAGCCACATATTACTTCACCAGGTGGTCTGACGCTGCCACATTAAGAACTATGAATACTAGTCAGGTAATTGCCTTTTTAAATTCAAATATTATTACTCGTTTTGGTATCCCTGATTGTTTAATATTCGATAACGCTTCTTATTTTCCATCTCTTGAGATGAGTGAGTTTTCTCTAGAAAAGGGAATTAAATTGAAGTATTATGCCAGTTACTACCCCCAGGGAAATGGATTGGCAGAATCAACAAATAAGAATCTGATTAAAATCATCAAGAGAACAATTTCTGAAAATCACAAAAATTGGCACAATGCATTGTTAAACACAATCTGGGCTGATAGAGTAACACTGAAAACTGTTGTAGGTAACTCTCCCTTCTTTCTCATTTATGGAAGAGAAGCAATTCTGCCACCACATATTCTTCTTCCCTCACTACATCTATCACAGAAAATAGAAGAAGAAGACTTCCCTCCTTTGGAGAAACGAATTAACACTTTAATAAAACTAGAAGAGGTAAGAGCTCAAGCTAAACGTAAGTTAGATCAGCATCAACTAGTGGTTAAAATATGGTTTGATTCCAACTCTACCTCTAATAGGAACTTCGAAGTAGGTGACCTTGTCTTGAAATGGGACAAACCGCATGAGGGAAAGGGAGAGCATATGAAGTTTCAGAACTTATGGCTAGGACCGTTTTTAATTGCTGAGAAATTGGGTCCCATCTCTTTCCGATTACAGAATCTAGAGGGATAGCCAAACACCTATCTGGTGAATGGCCAAGCTTTGAAAAGATATTTCTCTTGATGACAACCCTGTGTATACTGTGTAAATATTTTTCTTATGTTTGCTTTTCTTTTGTTGTTTTGGTTTTGATTTTTTTTCTTTTCGCTTATCAGATTTTTCTTTTTACAGATACCTGAATTATGAACTGTTCAGACAAGGAAAATAGAAAATTCTTTCTCTAAAATGACTGTTGAAAATTTGTCTAAACGTCTATTGTGATATGCTTCTGAAATTTACAGCCATGTTGAGGAAAGACTGTTGTTTGAAAGAAGTTTATTGATTTCAGTCTGTAAGTAAAGCCTGTAACGATCATCCATTATCTTCTTATGCTGTCCCTTTTCCTTAAGGGAATAACTCAGAAGATGTCTCCCTGCTTTCGAAGTTCGGTTTTTTAAACAAACCATCTCTAAATCTTAATGAAGGATAGTTTTAAAAAAAATCTTTCAAGGTCTGTAAAAATATGTCCAAAATAATATAATTTTCAGCGTCACCCCGCTCAATTATATATCTTTAGAAATTAAATAAGTCATAAAAGAGTTGTGGGAAGTGCTTGTAAACCCGTCAGGATGCTGAACAGGTCTGCTGGCAGTGGGTAAATGCATGCATGACGCTGAGACAACTTCGTCGGGGTACTGAACAGGCCTGCTGGCAACGAAGCAATGTCGGGTATGTGAAAATATGCAAATATGGAATCTCTTGACCTTAAAATGTCCTTTATTTTGATCTGGAACTTCTTGGTAGGATACGAATATCCGAGTGGGTTAAATGGAAACCCTATTGAGGCTATGGATGCTTGTTGGCAGAAGTGGCTCTGTCAACAGTGGCTCTGTCAACAGTATTGGATATTTATCTTTAATATCATGACTCGCTTGTCTTAAGACTGTTATCAATTTTCATCTTTTAAGCACAGCTAGAATTCTTTGATTAATAATGATGTTTAAACAGATTTCTGGTTATTTTTGAGTTAGAATTATTCTCATTATCATAATTTGGATTTGTTCTTATGGCAGAGATAACTGCTTCTACCAGTGTGTCACCATTGTTGGTAGCCATTTTGCATTTTTATCTTTTCCTTACAAGCTTCCCACACAAAGGTTTTGAACTCTCAATACTCGTCGCAATTCTTTAAAACAAAACGACACTATTATTTTGCACATCCACACACCTGCCTTTCATTTTCGTTTTCGTTTTCACGACTACAAGCATGAAAACCTTGAATTGGAAGTCATGTCGATGGCATTAAAATTATATTTGGATTGTTATGAGTACTCTTGTTCATGTGATCATTTCACCTCTAAAATTAATAATGGTCATACATGTGTCCAAAACACCAAACCTTTATTCACTTTGCATTTTGTTGATATGGTTTTAATTTATAGGTTCACCATGCAATGGTTTTTGGTGTCTTTGATTAAAACCTTGGTGCAATGGTTTCATAGGACGCATAAATTTTATGATCAAATCCTTGGTGCTATATTCAAAGTGATTGTTTTGTTTTAAATCATACAAAAGTTATTGTTTGTTCAAACATTCGGATCGACTTGTCATTGTTTTCAATGGTTATTTGTTTGGCATGTCGTTTACATTGCTTTTAACACACACCATTAGTGATTTGAATCACCAAAGCGCCATTGATTGTACATGTCGAAATGAATGTTTTGCATGGTTTTATTTCATTCCACCACCTGTGCATGTATAGGCATTAATGTCTACCTTGTATCTCGGGCTACCTCTTTTGGTTTTGGGGAAACCTGTGAGCATTTGGTCTTGTGCCTAGCCTGTCTAACCTCCTCATTGTTTACCTTGCCGAACTGTGTGTTCTCTCCTATGGCACCTGTAGTGTGCATAAAACCTAATGGCGTCCAAACACTGCTTTTATTTGAAAATGCTCGTGAGGACTTAGAGAATAATGGTTGGTTAAAATTTGAAGGTTTCAACCTTGTGGTCACCCAGTAGTTTTCCCTCACATTCGATGGATGTAGGGCCAAAGTTGGAGACATCCAACTTGAATTGAATGAATAATTCCTCAGCTTAGCTACGGGTTTTCCAGCTAAAGGGCAGAAGTGGTTTAAGAATTCAAAGGTGGATGAAGTGTCGTGGCTGCTCCTATTTACATCGAGGAAAATTGTCAGTTGTGACAGAGGTATGCCAGTCACTGCCCTTAAGTCTAGGTGGCATGATCTATTGGCCATTGTTAAGCAATTCATGACTTGTGAAGGTCGTTATGGTTTAGTCTTTCTTTACCATCTCTGGTTTCTTATGAATTTCATAGATTTCCCTTTGAATATGCCTCACAACCTCCTACGCAGTCTGTACAAAATGGATAAATGATTTAAGCGGGAGAAGGCTGATTCTAGCCTCTTCCATCACTGTTTGATCAAAATCGTTATTGTGCATCATTTGAGGCTGACTGGTGAATGTTAGAAAGATTTCCTATCAAGGAATGGATTTTCCACTACTGAGTGTGTTCAAGTGGACAATACCGTGGTCACTGAAACCCTCGTTGGGCCAGCCATGCCACCTCCTACCCTCCTACCTGTTGTCAAACCCTCGACCTACCCAAACATTGACCTACCCGACACCATGCCTAATTCATGTTCGAAATACAATGCTAAGGCTGTTAAGAGGCCTGCAAGAAAAAAGGGGAAGGGTAATACAAATGTCAAGATCCAGGGAAAGAAAGTTGCACGCTGGGTATCCAGGTGTGCTCGGAACAAGCCCAAACAAAACGTACACCAGAAGCCTATTGTTTTGAGCGAGGATTCAGACTCTGAGATTGAATGCTTTTTGGTTGAGGAATACTCGTACTCACACGGTCTCTGTTCTGCTAAACCCTATGACTACATATCCAACCTCCCACCATGCCTCAAGGATGAACCTAACTTCCCCGAAATTAAGTTTGACAGTGGAATCCCTGGTAATTTAAAAGAACCCTCACCTGTAGTGACTCGTCCCGATCAACAACAGTGCACTCAATGCAACTCTTGGATGGAACGATACTACACAAATGTCCCACTGTTGCAATCCAAAATTAAGTCCTTAGAAGACCGGGTGACGGTGTTGTCTAAGGAAAATGATAGACTGCAAGCCAACGATAAGAGGAAAAATACAACAGATTCTATCATCTTCAAAAATGTTGAGGAAACTACTTCCTTTGTTAACTCAAAGTTATCCTGACTGAATCCTTTTCCTACAGCCCAGGTATGTTATTTCAACATCTATTTTTGAATGATTTGGTTTGAATTAGCATAGACAATTGTGTTTTCTCTGAATTAGTTCTGTTTTGAATAGATTGAAAAATGATTCTGTTATTTTCGAATTACCAAGAATGATTTTGTTTTGAATTGTGTTTGCATTGAATTAGTACAAAATATTTGTTTTCTAGATCGAATATAGCTCTGTTTTGATTGAATCGATTTAATATGATTTTGTTGTTCTTGAATTAGTATAAATGATTGAATTGGCTCTGAGTTAGTTTGATATAGTTCTGTTTTGTTTGATTCAAAAATGATTATGTTTGTTTTGAATAAGCATGGTTGATTGTGTTTTCATTGAATTAGTATCAAATATTGGTTTGACAAATATAATATAGTCTGTTTCTATTGAATTGATTCAATACGATTTCGTTAGTTTTGAATTGGCATAAAATATTTGGTTAGTTTTAGTGTGAATGATTGGCTTTGATTTGAATTAGTAATTAAGAGTTGTTTGATTCACCACATATATTCTTGTTATCATTTGGATTGATTTAAAACGATTTTGTTTGTAAATATGACTAGCTTTAGAATCGTGAGATTCTATAGCTAGTCATAAAATTTGGATTTTTGTTAATTTTACAAATAAAACATTATCTAAACTTGTTTATTCTTATCCATCTATAGGTACACACGAATTTCAATGGGAATTGGATCTACTGTGGTAGTTTAGAACATACTTTGTTACATAGTTTTGGTTTAAGTTGTTAGTCTTAGGCAGAAATAGGAATCTGGGAGATTGTTCCCATATTTTTTTTGAACAGTTTTGATACTTTCCACATGGGATGTTTCACCGTGCGGCCTTTATATACACATTGTTTTTTGTAAACAACCTATCACTGTTGGGAGAAGAAATACTATGGACTTATGATTATACAGACTCGAATAGAAGTGGATTTTTTGTACGGCTTTAGCTTCAATTTATCTTATTTTTGTTCAAGTTTGTATGCATTTTAATTTGTAATCAAATTATTGACTACTTTAGATATCAAGATTTGTTACAGGTTGATGCGTTATGATTTAAATTCTATCCATATTTGATGTATCTCATTTTACTCACAACAATTACTCTATTTGAATTTAATGAATAGAAGGTTTATCTTCTCAGTTAAATGAACGGTTATGTACAAATCTTCGCACTGGGATTTATCTAATGTGATGATCTGTAAACTATAAGATTGTTGTCGTTTTATGTCTTGTTTGTTCTTTCATTCATATTCAAAGAGCACTGTTGCTTCCTGTTTACAATAGGCTTGTGGAAAATCTGGTGTGGGTTTCCTCCCATCAAACAACTAAATCAAGTACTGTGCACAGGACAAATAGGAAGCGTTACTTCAGGTCAATTTGTTATTTGCAATTTAATAGTTAATAAATTATCAGTAGTTTAGATAGATATATAGTTCATATTTACAGTTAGGATTGTTATTTTAATTTCTTATCTTAGATAGCTTTCATTTTGTTTCTTTCTCATAAAAATTATAAAAATAAAATAAAAAATAATAGCTTCGTTGTCCTAAGACAATTCACACATGATTTTTGCAAATTTCGATTAAAATTTGTATTTTGTAAATACTGTACATATGTAATTGAGATTTAATTGTATTGATAGCTGAAAATTTAATAAGTAGGACGATTGCTCTATAATATTAGTTAGTAAACTGTATATATGTTTTAGATTTGTATATAGTTTGTTGTAGCTGCTTTTTTTAACTTAGATTAGTTTCTTTAGCTCAGTTTTTCTTTCATTTTCCTAGGACTTAGATCAGCCAATGGAGCCACTAAAATCATCAGAGTCGATCATCCCAAACGGATTGGGTTATTTAGACAACCACGGACCAGATCCACCCCTCCAGTTGACAAGCATTCAATTTCGCTCGTCAACATTGTTTTGTTATCTTCTCTTTTAATATCCTGAAGATTTTTCCAGCTTCTTTTGTCCACTTAAAAGACTTGTGTCTCTTCTTCAATGTATCTAATATTGGTGCAAAAATACCCCTAAAATTTCTAATGAACTTTTGATAGAAACTTGCTAATCCATGGAAGCTTCTCACCTCGAACATGCTCCTTGGAGATGGCCATTCTCTAATTTCTCTCACCTTCTTTGGATCCATCTTCAATTCATTTGAATAGATTACAAAACCCAGTTAAATGAGTTATGTCTTCATAAAAGAGGATTTCTTCAAATTTATCAACAACTTCTCCCGCTACAATCTTATCATCACTAATGTTAATTGCCTCAAATTATCCTCTTTAGTGGTACTTAAGACTAATATATCATCCAGATATGTAATCACAAACTTACCAATAAAATATTTTAATACCTCATTCATCAACCTCATAAAATTACTTGGGACATTTATCAATTCAAATGGCATAAAAAACCACTCATACAACCATTTATTCATTTTGAAGGTTGTCTTCCACTCATCACATCTCTCATCCTTATCTGGTGATATCCACTTTTCAGGTCTCTTTTCGAAAAATAATTTTCTCCACTAAAACAATCCATTAATTCATCCATCCTCGACAAAGAAATATGTACCTTATGGTGATTTTGTTTATGGATCTTGAGTCTGTACAGATTCTCCATCCTCCATTCTTCTTCGAACTCAACACAGTTGGTACTATGCATGGACTCAATCTCTCTCTAACTAAACTCTTGTCCATCAAATCCTGGACTTGTCTCTTTACCTCCTCATTCTCTTGAGGTTTCAATCTATATGATTCTTTTTTTGGAAGATTCGCTCCTGTTATAAGATAAATGCGATGGATGATACTCCTGATAGGTGGGAATGAGAGAGGTAACTCATCCACTACTATGTGAGTAAAATTCTCTAATAGCCCCTGAATTTCTTCAGGAAGATCATCCATAGAATTACTTGTAAGGATGACTCTAGGATTTTTCACCACAAAAAATTGCATCTCTTGTTCCTTCTTAACTTCACTTAGGAGTTCCTTCCCACTCATAATAAGTATACTTGCACTAGATTCTTCTTTCACTTTATTTTCCTCTATTGGTAGTATCATGTGTGTTCTACCATTTTTCTCCAGGGTATAATTATTTCTTCTCCCATCATGAATGAAATTTATGTCAAACTGCCATGGTCTCCACAACAAGACAAGACATACATCCATCACAATCACATCACACAAAATCTCATCTCTATATCTTCCTGTCTTAAATTCAACTAGGAATTTTTTAGTTAACATTACCTGGTGTCCTTTCTTCAACCATGAGACTTTGTACAAACTCAGATGTATAGTTATCTCCAACTCCAATTTCTCCACCATTTTTGTTGATACCAAGTTATCAGTTCTCCCACTTTCAATTATCACCGTGCGTACCCTGTCTTTAGTCTTGCAAGTAGTTCTGAACAAATGGTTCCTCTCTATTGGTTTCTCCACCTTTGGCTTTGGCTTCAAGAGAACCTTATTCATCATCAAATACCTCCCATCTTATGAACCTTTTGCCTCAACATTCCACTTCTCCGCTTCCTAAATGTGAGCTTCACCTCCTCCTTCTTTCATTCTCTCAGGGCATTCCCAAGACATGTGTCATGTTTTTCCACAGGCATAAAAATTCACCTCTCATCCTCTCCCTCTTCCTCTTCCTCGAGAAAAATAATTTATTCCACCATATTGTCTCAAGCAATTCCTCCTCTTTTTGAGTGACTATGTGGATTTCCAGTCTCAACCTTGGGCTTCTTTTCCTTTTCATGGAAAAATCCCTTACCTCTGTTTAGACTTCTTCCTCTTCTTCGCTGGCTCCGTTTCCTGGCCAATTTCTCTTCTTCCTTCAGTGCAATATGATAAGCATCCTCCACTATCCTCACCGCTATCATGATAATTTCATTCTGGATTTCATATATTAGGCCATTAATATAGCTAGCAACCTTTTCATCATCTTTTTCTCTTTGTCCATCCCTGATGTTCAACTTATAAAATTCCTCTGTGTATTCCTTTACTATCTGTCCTCTCTAGCTCAGTTTCTATAATTTCCTGAACATATTTATCTGATAGTCTTTGGGTATGAATTTAGCCTTCAACTTGGCTACCATTCTATCCCAATTATTTATCTTTTGATTTCCCTTGCTTCTTCTATCATCCTGTAGTTCATCCCACCATAATGTTGTGTGTCCCTTCAATATGGTAAGGACATGTTTCACTTTATTCTCATCATCAAATTCTTCATAGTCGAAATATTTATCCATTTCTCTTATCCAATCCAACAATTCCTCAACATCTAAGTTGCCTTAGTACATTGGGATTTTTATTTTTTCCCTCACTCCCAATTTGAAAACATCTTTCAAAAAGCGTTCTTCTGCAGCGTCTTCTCCTACATCTCCTTCAACTTCCATTTCTTTTCTCTTTGCATCACTAACGTCTCCAACACTAGGTGCTCTCCTTTGTGTTGTCTCCATAGAATCTAATATTGCGCGAAGTTCTCTCATCTCCCTTTCCACAAATAGATTTTCTACAGGTCGCTCTACACGTCTTCTAAGTGACATTCTGTTGAACTTCTCCTTTACACAGAGTTCAAATGAAATTTTTGTTTCTAATACCACTTGATGTTATCAGGAAGAACCTTTTCCTAGGCTTTGATACCACTTGATGGTATCATACTATATCCTTTGTATCCTCTTTCCCTTGTCTTTTGTCTGCAAGAAAAATCATGCTCTAATACCACTTGTTGCATCCCCCCTACTCTCCTCAGGTTTGTGAAACCTCACGGTCAAGGATATTCAATTTGGTGAGTCAAATTAGATCTTCGGGCCTCTACTAGACCCTGAATTCAATTCACATAGGCCTCTTATTTGTTACCTACATGGTTTGATTCACATGCACGCTCTTCTCTGGAGCTTCTGGTAACTCTAAATGGTGAGTGATAGCTCCTAGGCTAGGCCCTACTTATGTATGACTACAATATATGACCTTCGACTAGCCCTCTTCACAAATTCAGGCTTCGTCTATTTCAAGTGCATCTGACTCCTTTTTTCTTGAAAAACTAACCGATGAAATCACCTGGACAAGATCTATGGCCCAGGCTTCTCCGAAACCCAATGGTTGTGATTCACTTTGGAACTTCGGCTTCAAGAATTCTGATTGTTCCAAAAACCCTTTTTTTTTCCTAAGTGCTCCATACTCGGAGCTACAGATCGAGCGCCATGTGCTCAGCTAGATCAAAAGTTAAGATACATCCTTTGTTTCCACTTTGGATGACTTCCGGTCAATCCTCCTCCCCTCTCTTTCTCTCATAGCGTAAATCCTTTGAAGTGATAGATATTCTGCCACACGTCCTATTCCAATGGATGGATCAGATGAAATATGATGATTCAACCTTCAGGAGTTCTCGTGTCTTCACACTTCACTTCTTCTGGAGTGACAATATTTCGAAGTAACTCTCCACCCTCCATGTGTCCCTCCATTTATCAACAACTCCTATTAAATCCAACCTTCGGGACTTTCTACCTTCAGGAATTTTACTCTCCAATTTTCTCAAAGTGTCCTATATCCGAAGTGATGGATTTAAAATCACGTGTTCCAACAATGGATGGCTAGGATTAGATTGTTCAACAACACAGGTATTCTAATAGAGGACAAACACCTTCAGTAACCACTCACATAACCAGATCAAATATCAACACACCGATGTTTTCACATGGTAAAACCCCTACAGGGAAACATCCATGACCCCAACCAATGTGGCCACTTGGAGAAGTTTATTAATACAAAGAAAAATATTACAAAGATATTTTACAAGATAGTTTCTCACAATCAATCATTAGAAAATGACCCTCCATTCTCTTTAAATAGAGATCATGGACCAATCGGGTGTTAAGACATAGATCAATGGTCGTTAAGATCGAGGAGAGTATGAAAAGTAAGATCACTCTATGTCGGGAACATATCGTAACCATCGTATTTCATAACTACAAATGCATACTAATGCATACTAAAGAAACACACTAAGAAACACACTGTTACCTAATGACACATTGGACCAAGTAGATCTTAACTAACTCCTAAGTGTCTAAATATCTTAACCTCCCCTCTTAAAAACAACTTGGGATAGGATTGAAGGATCTACAATAGTGACACAATAGGAGAAGGAAAGAGGCATTAGAGCCTATCCCCCCTTAATGAAAACTTCCTTAACTCCTAACATAGCTCAAAGTTTGGAAAACTTCTCTTTTGGAAGAGAGTTTGTGAAAATGTTTGCAACTTGATCTTCTATAGCACAAAAGAGAACTTCAATAACTTGATCATTAATGAGCTTTTTGATGAGGTTCATGTGGATCTCGATGTGTTTTCTACGCTTATGTTGAACTAGGTATTTGGCGAGATTGATGGAACTCTGATTGTCTTACCAAAGGATGGTTGGATGCTACTGCTAGAATCCAAACTCTGAAAGGATCTGTTGAAGCCACAAGGATTTTTGACTGGCATTTACCTTTGCTTGGTACTCTGCTTCTACTGAAGAAAGTGTAATAGCTCGTTGTTTCTTACAGGACCAAGTGACAGTTCCTGAACCAAGGCTGAAAACATAACCTGTAGTAGGCTTCCAATCATCACAGTCGTCGGCCCAATCTGAATCAGTGAAACCAACCAATAAAGGAGTCCCCTCTGAACTGTAATGTATCCTAAACTGAACTGTACCACGGACATAGTGAAGTATCCTTTTAGTTGCTTTCCAATGGATTTCATGGGGTGTTTGCATATACTGGGCAAGAAGACCAACAATAAAGGAAATATCAAGACGAGTATGAGTCAAGTATAACAAGATACCAACTAACTAACGGTACATGGTGGCATCAACTTTAGGAGAATTACAGGTGGAAGTAAGATTGACTCCATACTAGAAGAGAGACGTGGTTGGTTTACAATCATCCATGTGAAAGAGACGAAGAAGGTCACAAGCATACTTTGACTGGGAAAGAAAAACTGCTTCATTGGTTTGAAAAACTTGGAGGCCAAGGAAGTAGTGCAAAAAACCTAAGTATGTCGTTTCAAATTTCTTCTTAAGGCTGGTTTTCACATGGTTTAAAATTTTTGAGTCACTACCAGTAAGGATAAGGTCAATAACATAAAGGACAAGGATTATGAGATGGATTCCTACTTTCTTGGTATAAACATTAGGATCAGAATGGCATCTAGAGAATCTAGTGGGAATAAGAAAGGTGTCCATTTTGGCATACCAAGATCGAGGAGCTTTCTTGAGACCATCAAGATATTTCTTAGGGAGACAAACAAGTCTAGATTCATTATGGACGTAGCCAAAAGATTGTTCCATGTAGATTTATTCTTGCAAATCTCCAAGCAAGAAGGCGGATTTAACATCCATCTGATGGACATCCCATTTATGTGAGGCAACAAGGGCAAGAACAAGGTATATGGAATTCATTTTGGCTATAGGGGAAAAGGTTTCATGATAGTCAATTCCTTCAACTTGGGAAAATCTTTTGGAAACTAAACAAGCCTTGTGTATTTCAACAATTCGATCCGATGCATACTTAGTTCTGTAGATCCATTTACATATCACAATTTTTTGTCTTTTTGGAAGAGGTACAATATCCCAAGTATAATTTTTCATTAAATAATGATACTCTTCATTCATTATTGTATCCCAATCTAGATGACCTGGAGCTTCTACAAATGTATATGGATCATGAGTTTCTGAAACTTGAGCCAAAAGAGAAGAGGCTCATTGGAACCATGAACGTGTCTGAAGTTGATCTGAAGGATCATCGACAATATCACCAACTGCTTCTCATGTTGAACAAACCCATCTAGGAAGTGATGGAATTGGTGCTGGTTTAGGTTCAAAGGACTCATGTGGAGGAGGGTGAGTAGGTGGAGGTGGATTTTCATCTTCACTATCATCATCTGAAGAAGAAACCAGATCAAAAGAAGGAATAAAATTCTAATATGGCTAGCAGGTCGAAGAAGGCACAACCATCGAATTAGGCTCGCAAGCCAAAGAAGGCACAAACGTCGAATTAGGCTCGCAGGCCAAGAGATTTTCATCAAATTTAACATCTCTTCTAATAATAATTTCATTACAATGTGATTGAAGAAGTTTGTAACCTTTGACATCTTCAGAATAACCAACAAATATACACTTCTCACTTTTAGGCTACAATGATTTCCTTTTCTGATCAGGAATGTGAGCCCATGCTATACTTCCAAATACATAGAAGTGACTTACATCTGGTTTAATTTTAGTCCAAGATTCTTCCAATGTTATATTTTTAAGAAAAATTGTGGGAGTGTGATTTACTATGTAATTTGCACAGTTGATGGCTTCCGCCCAATACTTCAGACTTAATCCCTTAGATTGTATCATACAATTAGAGATTTCTTTCAATGTGTGGTTCTTTCTCTCAGCAACACCATTTTGTTGTAGTGTATATGGAATAGTGTCTTGCATTTGGATTCCCTGTGTAGTGTAGTAATTTGTAAAATTATTGTTCACATGTTCACCTCCATTATCTATTCTTAACCTTTGAATTTGATGTCTAGATTTCTTTTCTACAAGGGCCTTGTAGGAAAAAAACTTGTCAAAAAATTCACTCTTAAGTTTTAAGAAGTAAACACAAGTACGTCTAGAAAATTCATCAATGAAGGTTAAGAAATACTTGCATCCAGAAAAAGAAGGAGAATAAAGTGGACCACACAAATCACAGTGAACAAGTTGCAAAGGACCCGAGGCGTGCCAAGAGGCACGTTTTTCAAAACTATCCCGATGATGTTTTCTAAGAACACAACCAAAACAAACGCCATCTCTACATGAAACAAGAGGAAGACCAGTCACCATCTGTTGATTACATAGTTATTTTAATGAGCAATAGTTTAGATGACCAAACTGGTCATGCCAAAGTTTTCTCAAGTCACCGCTATGAGCAACAAAAACTGATGAAAAAGATGATGACCCAAAGTTGTCAAACTTGTACAACCTGGTAATATCATCAGCAATTCTAGTTGCAAGAACATGATTAAGATATTTTATATCCTTGATTACAACTTGGTGAGGTAAAAAAACTATGGTTTTACCTTCACCTGAACGAGTGATTTGATATACTAATAGAAGGCTACAAGAAAGACTTGGAACACATAATACATCATTGAAATGGCCATTTTCTACTTGTACTGTTCCAGATCCTTCAACACTAAGAGATCTATAATCACCAACAAATATTTTCTTAGTGTTACATTCATTTAGAGTAGAAAATATGTCTCTATCCTTATCCATATGATAAGATGCTCCAGAATCAATAAGTCACTTATCAGAAGTAGAAGGTGTATTGAAGGAGAAACCAGAAGCAAAAAGTGCATGTCCATGAGAAGAAGAAGAAGAAGTAGGATCAATACTGATGTTGTGCTTCTTCATCGTTGCTTCTAAAGATTCCATATTCTTGAAACATTTGGAATCATCATGACCATCTTTATCACAAAAGTTGCAATGTCTGTCAGTCTTCTTATTTTTGTATTTTTCTCCTTTGTCTCCATTCAGAGAAAAAGTTGTCTGAGTGGGTTTGGGACCCTTATATTTCTTGTTTTTGTGGCAAGAATGTTTATTCTTGGGATTATTGGGTTTATCTTTCTACTGGGCAACTAAGGCTTTGTTGGAGGTACCTGGAGTGTTGATCACTCCAAGTTGTATAAGCTTATCTTCCTCTCTAATCAAAGAAACACAAAAGGACTCAAGAGTGGGTTTTTCATAAGATTTCCCTAGAGCCTCTCTCATGGAATAAATATATACAAACATAGAATATGCACTACCTAGCTTAGAAAGAATAATATAGATGCAATGCTATTCCTCCATTTTTATCTTACATTCTTCACATAAAATTTTGAGTGGTTTAAACCTAGATAGATAGTCTCCAAGGAAAGAAAAATCCCTTGGACTCAAGGTCAGTACTTGATTTTATAATTGTTGTCCTTGAATAATATTGAGTTTACCAAACAAAGATTCAATCTTGTCCCAATATTCTTCAGGGTCATCAATTTCTTGGAGGTGGTATCTTAAATCAGGAGAGATGGACATTCTTATTATTCCACATGCTTCATCACTCCTATTAGCCCATTTGGAATTCTTATCATCACTCGTGGGTTCTTTCTCCTTTCCCAAGGTAATCCGGAACAAGCCTTTACTTCTTAATAAATCTTCCATATGATATTTCCATTGGAAGTAGTTGGTTCTCGTAAGTAAAACATTACTTGTAGAAGACATATTAAATATGCAGATAATGTGGATTTAAAAACTAAAAATGATGATCTAGATGTAAAGAGCTTGAAAAATTATGTGTTTTAAAAAAAATGGCACTTAAAATAGACTTTGGATGTGAGAGTTATGACCTTTTAAAAAAAAGGCATAAATGGTAACCAAATGACCACGTTATAATGTAAGCTGCTTTATGAAGTGACCGACTTTTATAAAGAGAAGTGGGGATCACTTTTAAAATCAAGTTACTTTATAACAGAAAAGTTGCATGCAAAATAAATAACTCTAAAATAAAATATTAAAGCTACTTATGGTGATTAAATTTTATACTTGAAGTGAAATACACTTTACAATTTTAGCATGAACTTTTTCAAAAAAGGTAACAAAAGAGAGACTTGAACCCAAGACCTCTTACTTAATAAGGCAAATTTTAACCAAATGGTCTAGAAAAACATATTGTAATCTTCAAAAGGAGGATTGGGGGTGTTGTTATTGTTGTTGTCATTGTTGTTTTTGTTGTTGTGGAAGATAGCCTTGGCAAGTGTGCTAAAAAAAAACTCTTTTCAGACAAGAAAAAAATTTCTCTCTGAATCTTACTGTAATGGTCGTATATTGGGCAAAGAGAAATCTTTTCGGGTGAAACAAAAAGTGTTCCTGATTGAAACTAGTGCTCCAGATGCAATGGAATAGTCCTCTCAGCCTCGAAATGTACAGAAATGAACCAATAGGGTGTTAATACATGGATCAATAGCCATTAAGATCAAGGAGAGTATGAACCATCAGATCACTCTATGTCAGGAACATATCGTGACCGTCATATTTCCTAAATACAAATTCATACTAATGCATAATAAAGCAACACACTAAGAAACACACGTTTACCTAATGACACATTAGAACAAGTAGATCTTAACTAACTCTTAAGTGTCTAAATATTCTAACATAGCTTCCTACCTCTTGAGCTTCAGACGACTTCTGGTCAACAACTCCACTTCATCCTTTCTTTTCCAGAGTGCACTCTTCAGTATTCCATGATCTCACGATGTCGATCCCTCTCATATCGATGACCATCATTTACTATGCTACTTCAGTCTTCGAGAGTTTTGTCTTCATCACTCTCGCTTTCCTCCGAAGTACATGGATCTCTACCACGTGTCATTACGGATCCAATGGTCCATATTTCGTCGGCCTTCACGACTTCGCCAAAATTTATCTTTGCTCCATGCAAATCTTCTAGAGATTTATCTCCCAAACTCTCTGATCTGCTACCATGTATCCTCCTTGATACCGATGGCTAGGATTTCACTTTGCCTCTTTAGGACTTCGACGATCCTGCTCCTTAGACACTTTCAAACCTACGAATACACAAAGTGTCGAAGGACTTTAATACTATCCTCTGTGCAAATTTCCCAGATCTCATGTTCTGGAAAGATCTTGATTCGTCTAAATGGATCTTTCTCATTGATTGTGAAATTTTCAGTGGACTCCTCCCTACTGAATAATTTCCATCCACTATCTCTTTTGAGCTTGTTACTTCTCAAAGATTTAAGCTTCTCCTAGATGTTTCTTTGAAACTTAGTCGAATGTTGACCCTGAGCACACCTTGCAACAAGTTTCTTTCACTTAACCCTTTTTGTGGGAAATTGTTCACTCTTTGCAATAGTTCTTACATGACTCAATTGTTCCTCCTGAACAATATGACATTGAGTGTGTTTCTACCTATGCACACCTTGCGTGTTCCTTTTTCACTCCTTTGCAAATGAAACTTCACGTTATCCCTCCAAGCTTCTGAGTCAAACTAGACTCTATCAACGCACTCCTTCCAGACACTATGCACACCTTGCATATAAATCTCCAAGTTGTATCTCCTGAGCTTCTGAGTCACGCTAGAGTTTTCCAGGCACACCTTGCAAACACTATGCACTCGTTGTACAAGCTCATAGAAGATAAACAATTGAAACTTATCTAATCCTCATAGATTCATACATTCAACCATGTAATGCATTCATAACATAAGAACAAATAATAACATAGAATTGCAATAAAACAAAAATCCTACCATACATTCAGATAGACACAGTAACAACAACACAAAACATTTTGGATCAACGCTTCTCTGTTATATGTACATGGGCTCATACAACCTGATAAGCTTAAAAAATATTAAGCTAAAATAACCCTCATAACCTTTCAGCAGTCTCATTTGGGCATACAATACACATATTTATACAAGAGGGCTCATAGATATTTTCCCTCTGACTACCTTAGTGCTATCCTATCGAATAAACAACTTTTAACTACTAAGGCTTATTACAATAAATGATCGGTACAAAAAGATAAGAGCGAATGATTCAAATATGTACTTCATTTAACTACATTAAATAAAAATACAATCTCCATTGATCTCACGCGATGGTTTAACCTATTAACATTTAAGACCTTCTTTAATTACAATCTTTTCAAGATATTTCATGACATGCCATCTTTAAATTTCAAAAACACTTCAAAATGCACACTAGGGCACTGAGTTATCCTCCACTTGATCTTGGATGATGATGCTCCTGCATTAGAGGGGGATATGAAATCATGATTTGATGTTGATGTAACTTTTTCCTAAGGTTAGATGGTGATTTTTATTTAATAATCCCATGGTAGTGGTACAATTTAGGTTGGGATTTATGTTTTTTTTTTTTATAATGGAGGGGTTTGGATAGGGACAATATATTTTATTTACATGGTAAAACACTTTATTAAAGTGCAACCTGTTGATATTATGGTAGTTTTGGGAGGTATTAACCTCCACTTGTGAATTTGATGAGATTAGAATATTCCATGAAGCAAGAGAAACCGTAAAAGACTTGGACATAACCCTAGAAGAGAATATTTTATATTGAGTCTTTATCCTCTAGAAAGAGAAGTCGACCCATATAGCTTAAAGAGATCGGTATAAATATAGGGTTCCAAAGCTCATTTGGCACACACAACTTGCAATTGGATAAATTCAATAGTGCGCCTTGTAGAAATTTAGTAGTGCACAAGTCTGGAGAGTAGCTGTAGCTACAGTTACTACAACCTGTAATTTCGGTCTTTCTGGGTTTAACTTTTTGATCAATATTGGTTATCTTTTCTTGGTGCATTATCCTTGGTTTTCTAAATAACCCAAGCCATTTGGTATAACTTGTTTCGACGGGTTTAATGCCTCCATTATCCAATCTAAAAGTCCTAGAAGAAACAAAAGAGCTAACTATTAAATAACCACTTGATATATAT
>JZKD02S1673052.1:1211898-1232278 GCA_000966675.3 Picea glauca
TGTGTTAATGTTTGCTTACACGACACTTTAAAAGTTTCAGGATTGTGTTTATTTGTTCCTCAATTGAATCATTACAGCGCACTATTATCTTTGACATTGCTGAATATTAAACACACGACCGATGCCTGTAGGGTTAGAATATGCATATGGTTGTTTGGTTTTAATTTTCACTTCGGATGTAACTCGAGTAGAATGCATTTTTCTTTGTTAGACAGTAGTTGCCTTGCGTGCTTAGAACAGTTAGGTTGTAGTTAGAACAAAAGGAGCTCCTGGTACCAGTTAGTAGCAGAATACTCTATTTTCCTGTAGATAGCATTAGATTTGTTTTGGATGCTCAGAATGAATGCAGTTTCGACAATACCCTGTGTGTCATGACTTAAACGAAAATGTTGATGGTAGATGGTTGAACATAGAGGTAGAATGATTTTGTAGAACTACGCTTTTGAATAGAAATAGCAGTACCAACATCGGAGTACAAGACTGTTTTTCTATTGATGATTTAGATAGGAAATGCTCAGTTTTAAGTTAGTCATTAGAATTCGAGTTCTCAGAATAGGTGTGTGTTTTATTCTTAGGATAGCATTCAAATAAAGACTATATGCTTGCCTGCACATACTGTGTATCAGCTCGAAGTTTACCAACCCTGGTTTGACAATTTAGTGTTTCAGGTCACTTAAAAGCTTCAATTTAGCAGCCTGACACCAACATGTCTGTTTGAATTCTTAGCAGAGGCATTAAGACGTACGTGTTGTTCATGGATCTGCTCAGCAACTTGTGGGTCAAGTATAGTCTTAATGAGGGTGGTCGTAACACAGGCATGTGTAGGTGAAGGGACCACTCTGGTAGGAACTATGGTTTCCTCTATCATAGGTTTGTCAACCTCTACAACATTGGAGTCAAGAAAACCGTTTCGGGTCAGGAAAATTTTCTAGTCATCATTTTGTAACTTTAATTGATATACCAACAATATATTTATTAAGCTGTGGTGAAACAAGCTTGAATCCAATTGTTGTCTTTTATACCTCTTTTCCATTTTATACAAGCTTCTCCACAAGTAATAGGGCATATTTAATTGAAACCCAATGAAATTAATAAGAAAACGTATATGATATAGAAAAAAAAAACAAAACAACCTTCGCATGTCACAAATTGTTTCAAGACTACTAGCAAGCCATGCCATCGGGTTTTAGTCATGAACGAAGCATGAAAATGAAAACACTAGGAGAAAATGAAAGATCACAATCGTAGTTTCAAAAAATGCTTATGAAGAACAATAATCGTATGAACCTAGGTAGGCAGCTACATAAATTATTATTTGATGCTTTTAAAAATTTGAAAATATGTAGGGCTGCCAACAAATTGCAAAACCCTAAAACTCTTTCCGAACACCTTGAGAACAGATAATGGAGGAGAATACACATCCAAGGAATTTGTCTCCTTTTGAAAATCGATAGGGGTTAGGAGGGAGATAATTGTTCCTCATAATCCTCAACAAAATGGTGTATCAGAAAGGAAGAATATATCTATTGAATAAACTGTGAAGGAACTAATGAAAAATCAAGGTTTATCTATGTTTTTTGGGGGATAAGCATCCATTACAACAATATATTTCCAAAACAGAAGTCTCCACCGCATATTGAAGGATATGACTTCATAAGAATCCTTCTTGGGAAAGAAACCTAATTTTGAACACTTAATAATCTTTGAATTCCTTGTTTACATTCACATCCCCAAGGATAAAAGGAAGAAACTGGAACCCTTAGGAAATAAGGGCATATTTGTGGGATACAATGAATCATACAAAGCCTACATAATCTATATCCTATAACAACATAAGGCTAAAGTCAAGAAAGACATAACCTTCAATGGAAATATGTATTTCAAGAAATCCATAGAAGAAACTATAGAAGAAGAAGAGCATGAAGACCCTAAATAAGAAAGCACATGTCCTCCAGAAAGTCAGAATCAAGAAACAAAATGAATTGATCATCTTGTGAAACCATGTGAACCTATTGAATCAATCATTGTACCAAAAACCAAGAAACATCCAACCTGGATTGAGTCTACTCTACAAGAAGCAAAAAGACTCAAAGCCCCAAGTGACACCTTTAGAGAAAGCAAAAAAGCCCCAAAATATTCTCCAACTATGCAACATGTATGACAAATCTTCTAAATGAATGACTTACCAGATTTAAAGAGGTATCTTAGAAGAAACAATGGAAATAATCCATGACAGAAGAAAATTAGTCCATCATGAAAAACGATGTATGGGAAATTATTCCTAGACCCTAAGAAAAAATAGTAGTAACTTCAAAATGGGTCTATAAGATCAAACATGCAATAGATGAAAGCGTGGAAAAATACAATGCAAGGTTTGTAGCTAGAGAGTTCTCCTAGAAGGAAGGAGAATATTATGATGAGACTTTTTCTCATGTTTCTAGATATACTTCTATTAGAGCCATTATGTCTCTTACTGCTTCCATGGGATGGAGTCTACATCATATTGATGTAAAGACAACTTTTCTCAATGGAGGAATTGAAGAAAAAATATACATTGAACAACCTCAAGGATTTGAAGTACATTCCAAGGAAACTCATGTTTATAGATTAAATAAATCCTTGTATGGAATCAAGTAAGATCCAAGAGCTTGGAATGCCAGAATAGACAACTACTTAATAAGACTTGGTTTCTCCAAGATTCATGCAGATACAAATCTCTACTACAAAGTTGTGAACAATGCACCTATGATTCTACTGCTATATGCCGATGATTTATTCTTGGTAGGTGAAGAGTATCTCATCAACCAATGTGAGAAAGAACTAGCTTTTTAGTTCAATATGAAAGAACTCGGTCTCATGCATTATTACTTGGGACTAGAATTATGACAGAAGAGTGGTGAAGTATTCTTGGACAAGGAAAGTATGCAGTGAAGATTCCTTAAAAGTTTGGAATGATGGATTGCAAATCCATGGACACTCCTAGGACCACAGATATAAGAAAAGTATGATACCTAGACTCTGATCTAGTATACCCATCCCTATATTGACAATTTATTGGGTCATTAATGTATTTAGTGAATACTCAACCAGATATTTTATTTTTTCTAAACACCCTAAGCCAGTTCCAGGTGGAACCCAAACATGAGCATTGGAAATATGCAAAGAATGTTATAAGATATATTCATGGGATGCTAAACTATGGTTTAATATATACATCATCCAGTGATATACAACTTCATGGATTCATAGATTTAGATTGGGCAAGGTGTGCAAAAGATAGGATTACCTCAGGGATGTGTTTCAGCTTTGGCTTTGCTATGATAGCTTGGGGTAGAAGGAAACATAAGTCTGTTGAACTCATTGTAGTAGAAGTAAAATATATTGTAGAATGTGAGGCATGTACAAAAGAAGTATGGATGAGGAAGTTGATTTCTAGATTATTTGGTCATGTACCATATTCAACCATAATATACTATGACAATCAGAGTTGTATAAGGATATTTGAACACCTAGTATTTCATGATTGGTAGAAACACATAGAGATCAAATACTACTTTATTTGTGATAAAGTCCAAGAAGGAGAAGTGAAACTTTAGTATATCTCCATAGATGAGAAGATAAAAGATATTTTGACAAAGCCTTTGTCCAGGATAAAGTTTGGGCTCATGGAGATAACTCCCTTAGATGAAAGGGAATAGATGGATCCCCGGGTTGGGATGGAGCACTGATATATATATATAATTGATTTATGGACAATCATTTTCAGTTTGGAAAATGGTCCTGGATGGGAGGTTCCTTTCCAGTTTGGAAAGTGATTTGATATTTTATGACGGACATGCATTTTCTAATTCAGAAAATGATCTAGATATGACATTCATTTTCGTAATGAAAATGGTCCAATAGATTGTCGATGTACCATAGATAGTGATTACCCTTGTGGCCAGTGTGGGGGAATGGTATAGGACACTCATTATTCTTGGAATTAACTCTTAGTGGTGGTCAAGTAGAATTTTCTACCTTGCCGAGAAGTTGTTCATTCGAAGTTCAGAGTTGTGAGGCATTTCAAATAATGTTCCATTTTGGAGGTTGGTGTAGGTAAGTCATTTATTTAGAAAATGGTATGGATAGTCATTCCCCAGGGAAGAATCATTCTCTCCAGTTTGCACTATATTTAGTGCCGGAGGAATGGCCCTCTTAGGTGAATGGTCCAATTTCAACAATCAGGGGTAGACATTCCCTAGGGAAGACTCATTATATCGATGTTTCACTATGATTAATGTTGAAGGAATGGCCCAGTTAGGTGAATGTTCCAGGATCATAAATCAAGAAAAAATATTCTTCCATGAATAGGAAGAATAGTCCAGATTGCCCATGGTTGATATTTTTACTGTATGAGTGAATATGCTCTTCTAGATCTAACAGATGTGAGTGGAAGAATGGCCCATATGACTCAACATGTATCATGACATTGTTTATGCAGGTTGATATTAGATAATATGACTATTGTAGAGACTATATGTCTATGGAGAGTAGTTGTATACTACTATGGTGGATGCATTCCATTTATTGTCACTATGTGTCACTCATTATTAGTCATGTGCTACTTGGTATGGTTGTGTACCACTAGATAGTAGTTATGTACTACTATGGATAAACACAATTGTGTTCTATCAGATGTCATTTTACTAATTGTCATGGATATTATCCAGTTGGATAATGATGATGGTGCTTGTTATTTGATCATAAGATAACATGTGTGGCTATGATGATGCTACTCGTTGAATGGGTTTTTTGTGCTCAATAATATTTTCTTTTATACCTCCCTATCTAGGAGGGAGTTTTGATATTATGGTAGTTGTGAGAGTTATTAACCTCCACTTGTGAACTTTGATGAGATTAGAATATTCTAGGAAGTAAGAGAAACCCTAAAAGACTTCGACATAACCATAGAAGAGAAGTCATCTGAAGAGAATATTTTATATTGAGTCTTTAGCCTCTAGAAAGAGAAGTTGGCCCAGACATCTTAAAGAGAGAAGTGTAAATATAGGGATCCATAGCTCATTTGGCACACACAATTCACAACTACAAAAATTCATTAGTTCACACTGAAAAAATTCAGCAGTACAGACGTATAGAGAGCACTTGCAGCTGCAGTTATTGCAACCTGTAATTTTGGTCTTTCTGGATTGGAATTTATGATCAGTATTGGTTATCATTGATTTGTGCATTAGCCTTGGTTGTCTATTTATTTTCTACCAGAATTGTTCTCTTTGTCAAGGTCAAGGTGCTCAGGGGTGGCGTTTGTGCCTATGGTTGGGTGACAATATTTCTATATTGTCTATGGTTAAACGAGCACACCCACTTTTCTAACACACCCCTCATTAGAACACATGCTCATGGTGATTTCATTTGTTTATGACTAATTGGAAGGAGGACTATGGTTATAATTGAGAATTAACTTTTTTTGGCAGAGGGGCAGACCAAGGGTTCAACGCTACAACAAAGAACCAAAAAATCCCTAACTACCGACCCTTTCAGCAACACTTGCAAAGCAGACAAAGTCTCACTCGAGGTAGAGGAAGGGGTGGTTGTAGGACTTAGATGTCTACAACCTTAGCTCAAACACAAATATGTGATTCTAGTGATTAACAGAGCACTCAACAGTAAACCTTCATCAATATTTAACCAATGTGTACTCCGCAAATAAAACAAAGCATCGCAACATTCACCCAGATCTAATGTATCTAAGCACTTAACATAAGGAATTAGATCATATATAGCAGAGTCAAGCACTAAGAAAGCTCACAGAGGTCAGATCTAGCATACAGATTCATCACAAGCACAATGTATAAACATATCTATCTATCTATCTATGTCAAGAACTTAGAATATAACACATAAGTACACCAACACATCGCACAAAGAAGAGAAACACATCATATACGTCGTTCACCCCCACCTTGGGGATATGTCCACCAACTCTTCTTCTTTATTATCTTCTTCAATCAGATACTTGCACAGAGCCACAAAAACCTTACATCGCATAGGACAGGAGATCTGTGCACCTCGCTAGATCCTCCTTCCTTGTGTTACAGCACAAAGCCCTTTATATTCTATTACAATAACTTGTACTTATATCTACAAGTCTCTCACAGTATGCACAAAGAATTTACAAGCCACACTTGCACTTAGCACAACATCACATAGATGCCTCGTCTCTCCTTCCTTACATCGCCTAGACATCTATTTATATATTACAAAGTAGGCCTAAGCATGGGTAAACCCATGGGCCAACATTCCCATACCCGTTACATATTCCCAAATCCCAAAAAGGGGCCGAGGTCCCTCGATCTCTGCTTCATCTTGTGCTTCACCTTCGACAGGTTGTTGAAGTCCAAAATGATCAAACTTGAACAAGGATCTCTCAAAACTTGTTCAAGTGCCAACCTGCCCCCAACACTCACCTGTGACTCGTCCTGATTCACTCTGGCATAGGAAGTTCTACTTCAAAGGCCTCGAGCTTGGCTGAAGCTACTTCGACTTGTTGTTGTGCTATGACCTCTTGTTTAGAAAAATCTTGGATGACTGCATCGTTCACAAGTCCTTCTAGGCGTTGTTCAATTGCATTAAAAACATGCTCTAGTTATGCTCCTCGGCCTTCAGATTCTATGAACAATTGTTAGGCCTTATATTGTAAGGGTTGGAGTCTCTGAGTTACTTCCATAACTTTGAATAACATGAATCTGTTGTTGGGTGGTGCATTTCTCTTGAGATCTCTTCATTCTTTCCACAGACGACAGGAGCTTCAATTGTGCCTGTATCATTTTGGCTTGATACTTCACCTCTTGGAGCTGCGACTTCAGTGCTCTTAATTCTGGACTCTTAGTGAGTCTCTCATATGTCAAGGCACTATGATCACTCAACTATTTGTATTCCATAGCAAGGGCCTTTAGTCTCTCAACTACACTCTTGGAAGTTGCTTCTCTTTGGTCCTTCACATTCTGTGGGGTCTCGGGCACTATGCGTAGTTCTAAGTATGCGATGCGTTGTTGTAGTTGTTGGATCACTTCTTCAAGATGCTCTACTTTTTGTGTAACTTGATATTCTTCCTTTATTTATATGATTGTCACAGAGTGAAGTGCTCTGTTGACCGCTTCCTTTACTTTGAGTTGCTCGGCGAGCAACTGTTCTTTTCCTTGTTGTATATGTGCTTTTTCTTCATCAAACTTCGCTTGGAGGGAAATATTTTCCTATTCTATAGCTCAACGTTGTTCTACAAGTAATCCTTGTACTTGCGTCAAAGCCTGGGTGGCTTGTTCTCTTTCGTCTTATGCTCGTCAAAGGCGAGCTTCGACTGTATCAGTTAATCGATGGAGTTGGGTTGGCTCATCTTCCAGATATGGTGTTCCCAATGGAAGAGGTGCAATGGAGACTATGAAAATGGACTGTAGTGCCTATTGTACCCCTCGGAGTTTGATTTAATTCTATTATACATTTATTCCTTCTTGGCCTCTTTTTTTTCTACTATTTCTAGCGAAGAATCGTTCAGGGCTACTATGAGGAATTCAAAGTCATCAGAGGTGAGAAAAGTCTGCATCTTGGTCATGGAGGATTTTGATTTATTCTGAGAAGAAGGTTTCAGAGGTGAACCCTTCCTCTTCTTTAGGGGATCAACCTCGTCTCCTTGCTTTTGTTTGACTTATTTGTCATCTAACTCTTCACCATCACTTCTTTTCTCTAGTGATATGGAAGCAGTCTTCATGGATGCACTGTCTAATCCTTGGACATCTTTAGTATTCTTTGTCCTGCTAGGTACAAGTGTATCCTGCGCAGGTTTTGGGCTATCAATGTTGGATATCTTTGCAGGGTTGGCGGGGATAAGGAGGTCAGCAGACCATTCCTTATTATTCTCCTGCAGGTCCCCCTTCGTCATCTTTTAGTAGGATTGAAGTTGTTTCTTATGTTCATCGGCGTGTGCTATAATATAAATGAAATGTCGATCTACGTTGAAATTCACCAAAGGCCAGAACCAGTGTAGAGTGTTTGGTGTCATGCGAGGCTCAGACGAGATGGCTCTCTTCAGCTGATCTTAGTAGTTATGCAAAACAACATTTGTCTTCCATTGTTTGTTCATATCATTGGAATACCAAAGTGTACCGAACTTCCCGAACAAGGACTCAAATGGCTTGATGTCGGAGAAGGTTTCACTTTTCAGCATCTCTCAGGTGATGAATGTGATAAGGATCAAAAGACAACTAAAATGGAATTCACAACCTTGATCTTGTGCTTATCTTCAGTCTAGTTCCAACTGATTCACCAGGTACTTCACCCAGTTTTTATGTAGGCCTTCCGCGCACTTCCCTGCGAAGTCGACTATAAAGCCAGTGACTTGGGTAGGTCGGTTTTTTCTTACTAACTTCCCTACAATCAACTGACAGGTGAGGCACATTTCACCACTCTGGATATAAGCTACCTTGTAGCCTCACATCCCCTTCTCGACATCGTCGTAGGTGTCCTTTATCCTCTGTGCTAGAGCAAGATCCATGGATTTTCCTGATAAATATTCTATGGATCAGGTCCCTGCATACTCAACCCTATGATATGATTGATCAACATTAGAGAAACTGTGATATGACAGTCTAGCCATAAATAGTCACGATGGTAACAACAAATCAACAACTTGAAATAGGCATTGACCTCCTAGTGTCTTCCTAAGTGTGGGATATTCATGATGTTCGATAGGGTGGACTACATGAGGTTATGGGTCCACGTCTGGGGGATTCTATTTGAATTCTTCCCCTTCATTATGGTGAGGTACTAATGTGGGGAGAGAATGTTATAGAATTTTCGGTCCCGAGGTTGAAGTCACTGAACTTCAATGCTACAATTTTGTCTTGGTCTGCTCGAAATACACATATCCCCTTCGGGAGGTTTGCAATGACCAAGGTGTACTCGAAATATATGGGCACGCTATCTTGATTTACTGCACCTCTCAAAGGTGGTATGTAGTTGGGTAATATTGTCAGGATCAATTTGGCATTCACTAGATCATCCCTGTATTTGGTTCGCTTTTCATTTGATGGTTGGGATGGTCTGGCTCCACGAGCAGTCGAAGAATATTCTTGCACTATTCTTGTGGATGAAGCATGTACACCTACAAATAATCCTCTCTCTAACATGACTCTTTCAGTCATCAGGTCGAGGAGTACTTCTGTCACAGATTCTTCGACTACGTTGAGCTCCTCAGACATACACGCACGGGATTAACTAGATCGGGTTCAAATTAACTTAGACACTACAATGGAATAGATGGAAACAATGCGATGATCACTATGAAATATCAACTTAGTTTGCGGGCTCAAATTCTTGGTGAGAAAAAGTGTTCTCAGTGCATGGTACGATGGGATAAATAGGTAACTCAACAACGGGTCGCTTGAAATGGGTATGAAGATTTCATGAACTCTTTTTTGTCCATTATGTCATGGTCCCAACGGTTTGATGGCGAGTTGTCTAGTCATAAATTCCTTTCTACCTATTCGAAGCATTGGTCTAACGGTTATAATTTCCCCAACAACTATATTGTTTTGCCATGGTGAAGTGCCATGTGTCGCTATGTTGATATCCCTACGAAGCTCCAATTTTGAAAATTTTCCTTATGCGAGGTTCCTTCTGGATCTTTCTACAACTTTTCAATTTTAGATCTCTTCTTACTTACTTTTCTAGCCTTCTTTCCAGTGATCTTCATTTCAGTATCCCTTTTCCCATTCTGATTCTTATCTTCTTTTGACATAGTGACTTCGCGTTGTTGAGATTCTTTCCTAGGATTCAAGGGTAATAATTCTTTTTTATCTGGGATAGGTATTTCAGTCTTTTGTGGGTCATATAGTGTTTTTGGAACTTTGATATCTACGTCGTTGTTGTTAAATAGTTGTGATTTATTCTCCTATTCTTCAATCAAGTGTGCGATCCTTTTAGTTATAAAATCTTTTAACTGTTTCTTCTTCTGCTCTAATACTTCTTCTTCTTCCTTCCTTCTAGCTTAATCTCTTTCAATCTAAGGTATTCCTAGTAACATGGTAAATGGAGCGTTGTCCTCAAAAATTTAATGATCTCAATATCTTCTTCTGTCAAAGTTCCATTGACATTCATAGGTATCTAAGTGAGCTTCCCACACAGGGTTATCAATTTTCCTCAATATAATCCTATTCCTCCCAGTGATGGAACCATAGAAGGATTTCCTAAAATTTCCCAGGTTCTTTCTGTCATAACATTCACCTGTGTTTCCTCATCTAGAACATAGTCAATGTCGAAGTCTTCTAATCTTGCTTCAATGCATTCTTTTTCTTTGAAGATCTCTGATAATGTGACATGTAGGTGGTCATTCAGGGTTTCTCTCATCTGTAACAATACTTTCTATGATTTTTTATGGGATTCTTCCATAATCTTAGTTGCTGGATATGACTTAGGGTTTTCTTGGTTTAGATTCATTCTTTCAACTTTAGAAATCATTCTAGGGCAATCCAATACTGCATGGTCCATAGCTTTACAACAAAGACAACTAGGTCTTCTCCTAGGGAATTCTTTAGCGAGATGTCTTGGTTTTCTGCAACTATAATAGAGGGTTAATCCTCTCTTTCTTTTAACTGATCCCCAACCCTTTTTGTAATACACACTAGGATTGTAGGAGATAACCTGCAAAAAAATCTTTCTAGGATCTTGCATCCATTTGTTAGTCCAAATATTATTTCTATGCATAGGTATAACATATATTTCATTATTCTTATTAGATCTACTCATGTCAAACATTCTTTCATGTACCAATACCCTAGTTTTTGAGCTAGGACAGAATCTATCAAACATACCTAGATCCATGCTTTAGAAACAAAATTTTGCACTTGTCTTACTCCTATAGAGCACAAAGCTTTTAGATCTAGAACTTTTCACTATTCTTACCTTTATCAGAGCACAAAGATTGTAGATCTTACCTATTTTCTTCATATATGACCTATTTTCTTGGCACAAAGATTCACAAGTAAAGCACAATGTTGCGCACTAGGGAAACATATCTATGCACCGAGATTTCTCAGTTTCAGGTCGAATCTTTGCACAACACTTCTTCCTCAGTTCCTAGCAATCACAGTTTCAGGTCCTGACAACAGAACCATTTGTTGGCACATGGGCAGACCCAGGGTTCAACGCACCAACAAAACCCTAACTACTCGCCCTTTCGAAAATACCTGCGAAGAATATGAATTCTCACCCGAGGTAGAGGAAGGGGTGGTTGCAGGACTCAAATGTATGCAACCTTAGATGGGACATAGATTTGTGATTATAGTATTTAACAGAGAACTCAACATAAAACCTTCATCAATATTTAACCAATTTCTACTCCGTAGATAAAACAAAGCATTGCAACATTCACCCAGATCTAATGTATCTAAGGACTTAGCATAAGAAATTAGATCACATCTAGTAGAGTCAAGCACTAAGAAGGTTCATAGAGGTTAGATATAACATCCAGATTCATCATAAGCACAAATTATAAACATATCTATCTATCTATCTATGTCAATCACTTAGCAGATAACAGATAAGTACACCAAAATATCGCACAAAGCAGAGAAACAAAGCATATACGTGGTTCACCCCCACCCTGGGGCTATGTCCACCAACTCTTCTTCTTTACTAGCTTCTTCAATTAGATACATGCACAGAGCCACAAAAACCTTACTCCACATAGGACATGAGATCTGCGCTTCTCGTTAGATCCTCCTTCTTGCACTTAGCTCTGCAAGTCTCTCACAATATGCACAAAGCATTTACAAGCCACACTTTCACTTAGCACAACATCACATAGATGCCTCTTCTCTTCTTCCTTACATCGCCTAGACATCTATTTATATATTACAAAATAGGCCTAAGCATGGGTACACCCATGGTCCGACATTCCCATACCCATTACATATTCCCAAATCCCAAAAATGACCCAAAAAAGGGTCGAGATCCCGTGATCTCTACTTCGTCTTGTGCTCTACCTTCGATAGGTTGTCGAAGTCAAAAATGGTCAAACTTGACCAAGGATCTCTCAAAACTTGGTCGAGGGCCAACAAACTTTGTCCACATATGTTGAGGTTGATTTAACTATTCAATGGTTGCATTAATCTAATTTATTCAAATTAAGGATAATACCTTCAACACCCTACTTTATATGCTTTATTTTCCCACTTGGAAAATCTATTTAGACTTGATTGAAGCTTTCTAGTAGAGTGCCCAATTAGTTGGGCACAATTTTTAATGCATGAAATATAACATTTGTATCTTAGAGAAGTTGACACACTTCTGTAGGGTACACTTCCTTGGTTTGGTCGAACATTTTTATGACATGGCATATGGAGGTGTATTTTATTATTGAGTTCTAACCACCTTGGCAGATTATCCTAGGGTGCAATTTAGATGGAGTAGATTTTATGATTTGTTGGATGGTTGAGGTAGTTAAATGAAACATTTTTCTACGAATCACCTCTCCTAGGTGTTCTCTCATCTTTATTGTGTAGATATTTCACCTACACTAGGCATATTTGACCATCACTAGACAACACCCTCACCTCTGTGAATTTGCAATTATATATTATTTTATTTGGGATAGTTATGGAGGATGTTATTGGAAGCCGTGTGGTATATGAGGAGGGTCACATGTGTGACTTTGAATTCTCTTGAACTTGTCCTCCTTTCCATTTTTGGACATTATTCTTGTAGGGTGCACATGTGGAAGGTTGCTTATTACTATTTTTGGATATGATTTGAGGGCGCACTTGTGGGGATGTTTCTTTCTATTCTTATAAATATATATTATTATTTCATGGCATATTAGCATGGTCAAAACCTATTTTTTCCTTATCTCCTTGGATTTTCTTTCTGGATATGGTCCACTTGTTATTTTTGTTTTTTTACTACAAATTTTCTTGTAGAGAACTCCTTCCACTTGACATCTTACACATTGAAAAATCATTCAAGAAACAATCTATTGTCAGCTACACTAATTTTATTCATACAAAAAATTTGCTACCCATAGGATTTCATTTATGTAGTTCCTCTTGCTAGAGGTTAAGCCCAATCCCATTATGTTATCATGATAGTAAACATGCACACTTAGAGTTTCTATTTCATGATTTCTTCCACGATCATTTTCAGGATAGACTTTCAAACCAAGTACATTACTATAACAAATTTATTGCAAAATAATTGAAGCAAAAACAACAACAATTCACAAGAGCACAATGATAACACATAGAAACATATTGAATTGTTATACAAAGAGGTATTTAAGTAAATATAGATACACTATGCCATGGAGACTTCATGTCAACAACAACTCAACTCCGCATTCTAATTTAGGAGAAAATCTTGTTGAATATATCTCTCATATCCAAGGAAGATTCAACAAAGTACACAATAATAGACAATGCATATGGACACAATAATAACAATTATTGTAAAATAGTAACAACACTAAATGCATATTTTTAATATAAATAAATCTCTAGATTACAATCTTGTTTTATAGAAACAAAGTTAGTATTGTTTCTATGTTTGTATCTTTTTTATAAAAGAAACCAAAATCACCAAATATGATAATGATTTGTTGTTGTATGTTCTTTTATACTATTGTTATATTATTTTTACTTATGTTATTATGTTAAACATCTTTGTGTGTAAATTCTTCTTCATTTACTAAGGTTTCTCTCAAGATAAAAAAAAAAAAATCAAAATGAAAAGAAAAAAATGTCGACTTAGCAGAGATGAGGACATCCATAAAAACAAAGGTAATAGGTTGGAATGTTAACGTATAATGGAAGTCAATGTGGAATTTCAATTTTCTAATAAAAGGAAATAGCGATGATAAAACCCTTTATTAAGATGATCCACATCCAGGATCATTGCATTTGATAGCTAGGACATCGAACAATAGATTAGGTCAAGGTCTAGTGGGACAACTATAGTCGGCACTCGACGACTTGGGAGGACACATATGATATGCACCAGTAGTTTCCATTTATGTTTGATAGATAGACTTATGATACTTTGATACACATTATTTTGACCCTTATATACTTTGAAACTTCGGGATGAAGTTTATACCTAGAGGGGGTGTATGTAACATCCTTCTCTTGCGCGCATTGAGCAAACTTATTCTTTGAGGACACTTTCTTGCAAGTGATCTGGATTATTATACTATTGGTCATTTGATTATGATTATGAGGCATTATGGATATGATGATATGTTATTTTGTGTGTTTACATAGACATGTGCTATTGATTGGGTTCTCCTGAGTGTGCAGAATTTTGGACATCGAGGATGCAAAGGCATCGATGAAACCGCTTGGAATTCGGATTGACTTAGGGAGTGTACTATTGGGGTTTGGGTTTTGTTGATATGACATATGTACATATGGTTAGATGCTATGGTGATTGATAATTATTGCTTACATGACTCGTTGATGATGCAGGCTAACAATAGATTGCCAACGAGAGTCACATGTGGAGAAGAGGGGTCACTCACTAGCACTCTCTTCATGGCTCGAATTGTAGATTAACCATTACCTAGTTCTTGAAGACCCAGGATTTCATGAGGGCATACTACAAAAGTCTCTCATGATGATTCTAAGGGGCGTGCAATAAGGAAGGGGCCTTATTCCTTAGAGGCCCTTAGTCTCCCACAAGATATACTAGTGGAGTATTGACTCCAGGGGTTTTTTATGTCTACCAAGTTAGTCAAGAGGTGAGTGACAACCTTGGAGCACGTAGTGCATCCAGAAGGGCACGCCGCACAAGGATAACATAAAGAGGTGAGTGGCACCCTTGGAGCACGTAGTGCATCCTGAAGGGAACGTCGCACAAGGAAAATGGAAAGAGGCGAGTGGCACCCTTGTAGAAACTAGTGCATCCTGAAGGGCATGTCGTGCATGGAAAACAAAATGAGGTAAGTGACACCCTTGGAGCACCTAGTGTGTCCTGAAGGGCACGTCGCATTTTTAACTGGTAAGTGAATAAACCTAGATGACCTTAGAATGAATGATGTGACAAGTAAGATTTAAAAACTTTTTTCCCTAATAAAAATGTCGCCCAGCCTAGTGAAATTAAAATGTTGGTCTAAGTGATACTTTTGTTCAAAAATAATAATCATAATTAAACGTTTGATGAGAAGGGGGTAAGAAATTCAATTAATTTATTAAAATCAAATTTTATTGCGGGATTAAAATTTTAAAAGGGAAATGATTATTTTTATACAAATGCTAATTAAAACTTATTAATTAAAAAGAAAAAGGGGTAAAAGGTGATTTTTCTACACTTGATAATTTGAGTTTTAGTAAAAAAGGGAAAAGAGGGAAACTTAAATAAATAGGAAACTAAGGGAAAACCAAAAAACATAAAGAAAAATGGAAACACAAGGAAACGCTGAATGTGTGACATAGTAAGGAATATTTCCTTTAACAACTTTCTAATTATGAACTCAACTACGAATTTAGTAAAGGCCTAAGTCATTTAAATTGTGTAAGGGAATATTGGGACACTAAGGAGCATTTTTCGAAATTATTTTTGGTGGGTGAGGGAAATAGGAATAATTAAATAATTAATGAAATTGATTTTTGGTGCAACTAGGGGAATGTGTGACATGTGCACGGGGGAGGTTTTTCTGAATTAAATTAATGAAAAATAAATTAAATGGGAATTTGGGAAAGAAATCACTTAGAAACTCTATAAAAAGGATGGAGGAGGAGGAGTATGGATCTCATCTTTTATGCGTAACGTTGTGTTGCTGAATTTTTGTCTTGACTGACTTATCTTGTGGAAGTTGGGATACCCATCTCGGGTAACGAGTGGTATCTTGACCTTGCGAGGTGAGTTGGGTACTAGTTTTTCTTTAGTATAGTGTGGGTGGCCCCTTTATGGCTCGGGGGGCTTAGGGGGAAGAATATTATCCTATCATTGGCTAGGAGGTACCGACGAAGTCACATCCATCGACAAGTGGGAGTTGGATGAAGCAGGCACGAAACAATGACTCGAAGTTGTCTTCTTGGGCTACGGTATGTATGCGTTTATTTTGAATGGTAGATTAATATTTATATTTCTCTTTCATTACTAAACTTCTATTGTGTAAAGAAATGTGTTTTACTCAGCGTTTTTAATCAAGAACTTAAAGTCATCATACCTTTACGCTCGCTGCATTTGAATTGATTTCCTTGGCAACCCAATTTGTTTTATTGATTATTATGAAGATATTGTTCTTTAAATTTTGTCCTTATCCCTAGATCATTAGTCCATGCCTGATCAGTCAGCGAGGAGCCGAATCGATGGTCGTCACTTTGGTATTTATAGAGCTATAGATTCTAATGCCTTGTTTTCTATGCATGGATGGTGAGTGAAGGATAATTTTTGCCCAGCGATCTATTCCTTACCTATCTCTCTGCCATGTTGATTAAAAATTTGATTTTATCTACATTTTAATTGATGAATATTGGATAAACCCCTTAGTCTTGAATGTCAAATCTATGTGATTTCTTGTAATTGTTTACGTGTACGTTTTTTGGTGGTTGATTTCTTCTGCTTTTTCCTGTGATGGATTATTTTTGAGTTTTTTTGAAGTCTTTGCTCCTCCTTTACACAATAGATTCTCCATGATTCTCTTGGCTCTTTACCCAGATTTTCTCTTATGACCTTCATGGCCCTTCCCCATTCCGTTTTACTTGGTGGTTAATTCGTTTCCACTCAGCTTTTGGTTTCATTTATTTTTACCTAGAGCTTGCCTTCATTTTACCCAAATTATCACATAGCGGTTATGTTCCTTTGGCATTCGTTTTACTTAGCTCAAATCGTTTTCCCCAAGTCTTTACACAACAAATCAATTAGATGTAATATTTGTAAACATAGGAACTAAATAACAAAATTTTTATAGAGTTATTACAGTGAAACTAGGTACAAAATACCAAGATGCAATTCCTATACATAGCGAATCAATTGGATGTTAGTTCTGTAAAATAAGAAAATAAATAATGTAAATTTATAGAGTTAATATAGTGATCTATGTACAACAAGTCTGTACCTAGACATAAATCCTTTCCAGTGAATTTCATTTTCTGTTATCTACGTTTTTGAACCCCGAATCCCAACGATTTCATTATTGTTACACCTGCATTTTTTTTTAACATTTAATTGATAGTCCATTCATGCTATCAACAAAAGAGAATAATATATGATTGTGTTTTGATATCTGATTGAGTATTTTGATACCCAGCTACATTTCCATATGAAGGGATAAGTCTACGTTTTTTTTCTTTATATATCTGCATTTCCTTTCAAATGTATTCCAACCATTATTTGGCTATCATGGTGACTTGTTTTTGTTATGACAACGAGTTTGTTAGGGATGCCATAGTGATTCCCTTTAATATATCTCAATGAATTTGCTTATGATGCGTCGTAGCAATTCTATTATGCTAACACAGTGAGTGTATTTAATATTTGATAGCCATATTATTAGCACGTGTCACAACTATATGTTTCTAATATCACAGTAATTATATTAATATTAGGACAATGATATAAAACACAACTTTATCATACTTTACGATATAATATTGATAGCCAATAATACTCTCTTGATAGTTTGGTTAGCGAATTGTACACTTTTGGCAACGATTTATATTGCAAATCGTCATCATCACACACAACCTTCTCACTTTCCACTTAGCGATATCATATTTTGATTAGCGATGTCATTGTTAACCTTATTTAGCGTCAGTAACATCGTTGGATATTTAATATGTTCTAGAGATTTACTAAAATTAGAAACAATGATTTACATATATAGTAACTGTGTTTTTGACAGTTTTAATATGTTGACAGTTTAATTCTTATTGAGCGCATTTGACAGTAATCTTGATAATATGAAGAACATTGGTAGAATTTATAATGAACAACCTTTTAGAGAGAAATTTTATTCATGATGAGAGAATCTTTATCTTTTATAGACAACTTAGCATATAATTTATAGATAGAAATACCTCGAATTAAGGACAACGATATCAATGCTATCGTTTGTTACACAATGAATCTATAGTATACAACAAATATAATTCGTTATATTACACAACGAATTCATGTAATGAATGGGTAGTGATTTCCAGTGTCTATCTCAGCCATTATGATTATGTTTAATCTTTTCACTTCATCTATATTTACTACTGCATTTTAATACATTGACAATGTTTTTAAATGATAAGGAACAACGATTGTGCACCTTGGCAACAATTTCTATAGACACAATAACTCTTTTTTAGACAACGATTATAATGTTTTTCTCGTCATTCCTTTTTATTGTTAAGTTGTGAATTATGTGACGGAGACTTACATTCTAGCGATGTATTGGATTGATAAGTCACAACCATTACATTGTAAATGATTTATTTTTATGTGAATAATTTGGTGTTCAATTGCACTAAAACTATTATATTCAGTGTACAGTTCCTGTTTTAATAAATAACAATTTCATAAGATAGAGATCTAGTTTTTGTTTTAAAGGAAAGCAATTTACACTTATATAACATTGGGAATTAGAATATAGTTGCAAAAAACTATTGTTTTGATAATAATCATTTAATATGTATGAATTCATTTTGTTGTGCCAGGAACTTATTGTGTTGTATAAATGTCATAGTCATGTTGTTGACTTGTCAATTGGGTGTTAGGGTTAGTCTTCAGGTGTTAGATAGTTAATTTGATCCCCTCGCGCATCGAATTTAGCTTGTGTTGAGGGTCCAGTTATGCTGTTGTGCCACAGATGTTGTCACGCCTATCACATGGAGACAACATGATTTTTGATGAGGGGATAATTACACGCCCTAATGGATAGAGGAAAATGATAACTTGGTGAGAGTCTATGCTTCCCGTTGTGGGTGTTTATTCATTGTAGTTGTTGTTGGTGCTTGGGTTGTAATGTCTTCATGTGTTTGTTTTTGCATGCCATATAGGTTCTAGTTACTGGTCATTAAGGATGTTGTGTTGGGATTGTGGATGTTGTCCTTATCTTGTAGGAATTGTCGTGTTTTTGTCGACTGGGTAGTCATTTCCTTCTTTTGATTTACGCATGTTTCACCTAGTTGCTTGATGTGCTAGTGTGTAGAGTCGTTGTTGTCTGCTACATGATCTGCGTGCATGGATTTCATTGTCAGGTGGTGTGGTTTAACTATTGTTGTTGTTTCCTTTCTGCCGAAAAAAAAAATGGCACTTTTCGCTTCGCTTGGAGTTGCAATGATTGGAATCGTTACACAGATCTAATAGATGTGAGTGGAAAAATGGTCGAGATGAGTCAAATTGTATCATGATATTGTTTATGTCGGTTGATATCAGATGATATGACTATTGTAGATATTGTATGTCTCTGGACAGTAGTTGTATACTACTATGGTGGATGTGTTCCATTGACTATGAATATGTGTCACTGTTTAGTAGTTGTCTGCTACTTGGTATGGTTGTGTACCACTCAATAGTAGTTATGTACTACTATGGATAGACACAGTTGTGTTCTATCAAATTTCATTGTACTGATTGTCATGGAGATTATCCAGTTGGATAATGATGGCAGTGCTCGTGATTTGATCATAAGATAGCTTGGGTGGCTATGATGATGTTACCGATTGAATGTTTTTTTTCTCTGAAGATCATTGTCTTTTATACCTCCCTAGCTAGGAGGGAGTGTTGATATTATTGTAGTTGCGGGAGGTATTAACCTCCACTTGTGACCTTTGATGAGATTAGAATATTGTAGGAAAAAAGAGAAACCCTAAAAGACTTGGACATAACCCTATAAGAGAAGTCGACTAAAGAGAATATTTTATATTGAGTCTTTAGCCTCCAGAAAGGGAAGTCGACCGAGACAACTTAAATAGAGAAATATAAATATAGGGTGCCATAGCTCATTTGGCACACACAACTCACAACTGTAGAAATTCAATAGTTTGCATTGCAAAAATTTAGTAGTGCACAAGTCTAGAGAGAAGTTGCAGCTACAATTATTGTAACTTGTAATTTTGATCTTTCTGTGTTGGAATTTATGATCAGACTTGGTTATCTTTGCTTTGTGCATTAGCCTTGGTTTTCTATTTATTTGCTACCAGGATTCTTCTCTCTATCATGGTCAAGGTGCTCGAGGGTGGCATTCGTGCCTATGGTTGGGTGATAATATTGTTATTTTGTCTATGGTTAAACGAGCACACCCACTATTCTAACCCACCCATCATTATAACACGTGCTCATGGTGATTTAATTTGTTTATGACTAATTGGAAGGAGGACTATGGTTATAATTGAGAATTAACCTTTGT
>JZKD02S1673053.1:31425-75178 GCA_000966675.3 Picea glauca
CTCCCTGAATTCTTCATAACTTCTTCCTTTTGCATGCACTGTAATTATCCTTTTGAAATGCAATTATCTGATTGCAAAAAATCTGCTATCAAAGTTCTCGAAGTGAATAATTTTTTTTTTTTTTGTTTAATAGTAAGAATAATGCAACAGAGATGTGAGTGATACCAAGTCTACACTTTCCAGGATAAATGTAAACATATATCGGGATTCCTCGCCAAATTAACTATCAACATGGATTATGAATGATAGATTGAACGAGTACCTATTATTGTTCTTGTCATCCACAAGTCTTGCAGCTTGGATGATAGAAATACCATGTTCTTTATTATAGCTACTTAAACTTTGCACAGATCCAGCCTTGCACAAATCTAGCCTTGCACAGATCTAGAAAATTTGCACTCGAAGCAATTTGAAGGACAAATTTATAGTTGATAGTATTAATTATGATTTTTATGTACATTTTGTAGTTTTTTAATAGCTACATTATATTCTAAATGGGTCACCTTCAACTATCAAGGAAAAATTTATAATTTCTAGTCTTAATTATGGTTTATATGTACATTTTATAGTTTTTGGAATCATTGAAGCCCTTAACTACACAATACACGA
This sequence comes from Picea glauca, assembly GCA_000966675.3. Classification (NCBI taxonomy): domain Eukaryota; kingdom Viridiplantae; phylum Streptophyta; class Pinopsida; order Pinales; family Pinaceae; genus Picea; species Picea glauca. Next base: position 32,035 of record JZKD02S1673053.1, read on the forward strand.
GACACACTCATATTTACATTTAAATATTCATTTAAATCCAACACCATCGATCATCCATCCTTCGAAGTTACTCCAAGAACTACTCGGTACTGCAAGAAATAGGGCATTATTCATCTATCGCAATAGTAAATACATATCTTAAGATTCCCAAAGGGGTTGGATCCAATGGTGGAAAGTGAGGAGTTTTTCATCATTGCACAAAGTTCAATTCCCATGAGGGCCTTACCTGGAGCCATGGGGGCACCTTGAGGTAGTGGCCGAATGTGTGGTTGCACCCAAAGATATTATATTAAATGGTATCATGACCCGTGCACACATAAGTGGATCAAATCCCACCCCCATTTCCTTCAATTTTTTTTTCCCAAAGTGGTTGGATCCAATGGTGAAAAGCGAGGAGTTTTTCACCTTTGGGTAAGGTTCAACTACCATGAGGGACTTACTTGGAGCCATGGGGGCACCTTGAGGTAGTGGCCGAACATGTGGTTGCACCCAAAGATATTATATTAAATGGTATCGTGACCCGTGCACACATAAGTGGATCAAATCCCACCCCCATGTCCTTCAATTTTTTTTCCCCAAAGCGGTTGGATCCAATGGTGAAAAGCGAGGAGTTTTTCACCTTTGGGTAAGGTTCAATTACTATGAGGGACTTACCTGGAGCCATGGGGGAACCTTGAGGTAGTGGTCAAATGTGTGGTTGCACCCAGAGATATTATATTAAATAATATCGTGATTCAAGCACACATAAGGGGATCAAATCCCACCCCCATGTCCTCCTATTGTTTTTTTTACATTGGATGTAGCTTGAGTGGTTGGGAGGAATGGTTGTTACCCTCTCCACTTAGGTTCAATTCCTTGTAAGTGACATGTGATTCCCTTAAAAGGGTCTATATGATGCTCTTGTTTTTGAGCCCCCAATATTCTAAAAAGGTTCAACCTCCCCATGTTCTCTCATGGATTTCATGGGGGGTTTCCATGGACGTAGAGAGTATCGGTCTTCGGTGTTGTGAACCACATTTAAAAAAAATATATATCTCTGAAGAAGTAATTAATATCTATTTCTAACAAGTAAGAAATTTTAAATGAAATAGAGCCTCCAATTTGAAGCCCAATCTGAAATCGAGTAGACAATGGTATCTTCATATTCCCACACTCGGTTTCCTGATCCCGTTATATCAGCCTATCGGCCCCCCTCTACATTGTTTATGTAATTGCAAAACAACCTAGCATCCAGACATGTGATACATGTTAGACAGGTGGTTGCATTCAAGATACCCCAGAGTTGTGATCGAGATTGATGTCATTGATGTAAACCCTTGAAGAAGTTCGGTATTGGAGCATGAGTGACAAATACCCCCACCACCTCCTCGGGCCCACTTGACCCCATGGTCTAAGGATCTTCCAATTAAAGAGCTGGATCAGCTCACATGTTCCTACTAAACCTTCAATTTCACTACCACAGGCCTTGTCCGTCTCTTTTCATACCTAAATTACCTTACAAAGGGATTTTACAGGTCAAGGGCGAAACCCATGTGACCCTAGCTAAAACCCGTGGGCTAATTCTCCAAACTCTAAATAATTCGGGACTTCAGAGCCTCCGAGCTTCGGGAGTCTTAACATACAAATAGCACGTTCCTCCCGAACGGTGAATTAGTAGAGTGTCGAACTCCCTTTGGGGATCAACCACATTAGATATCCATTGAAAGCTATCATTGTTAAAGTCTTTGACTATCTAGGCTTCAGATGTTTTCAATGAACCACCCCACAGATATTCCAGAGTAACAGACCAATGAACAAATGTCAGTGACAGATCAACGACTCTCGAGATTTGACAGGAAGACGACCCAGATTTGTTTTGGACTTTGGGAGTCCGAGTGTTTTCCCATTGCAACTCTTCGTAAGTATCCGGAGTGCTTAGTCATTGGAATTCATGATCTAACGCCACATGTCCTCCTCCGACTAATGGTTGGGATGAATCCCTCTCTTCAGAAATTATGGAAACATTTTCTCAAAAGGCTCCACTCTTGATTTCTTCTGGAGTGATATACCTCCAAAATTCAGGATCCGGTGACGCGTGTCCTAAAAAATAAATGACCACGATGGGCTCCAACCTTCAGGCCTCCAGAATTCTTTGACCATCACAATCTCTTTACGAATTTCCCCCAGAGTTCTTGCTCACCAAACTACAGAATCTCATGCCATGTGTCCACTGGAAATCAACAACTCAAATTTACTCCGCTCTTCAGATATTTGGGGCCTCATGAACTTTTTCTCAATACCTCCTTCCTCCCAGATAGCTTACCTTCCATATTTGATTAGGTGCTGACATGTGTCCACCCTGATTAATGGTCCGAATCAACTTTGGACTTCAGGACTTTCACCTCCTGTACACTCTAAGCATGGAATCCTTTGGAGTACTCATCCACATGAGTTCATGATCCACTGACACGTGTCCTTGGGAAATGGATGACCATGATTAGCTCCGGACTTCGGGGATATGGATTCCTTCGCACTCTATGCACTGAATCTCTTGAATACGTGAAGTCCAAAGGCTTCAGAGTTTAAACCTGGTGGAATTTCATCAGATCTGACAACTACCAGATCTCCTGTAAATTTTTCAAATGAATCTTGCCCATTGGTTTTCAATCCTCGATAACTCTTCCTCCCCTTGATATTTTTAAACGATATTTCTTATGATCTTTGAGATTTGAAGGGTTTCAAACCTTGGCGCATGCCTTGTGATATTTCTCAGACTTGAAGTATCGAAGGACTTCCTGTGTGTGCTCCTTGCACTCACCTTCCTTAGAAATTTTTCAACACCCTTTACCAGTGTCAGACCTCTGCACTCCTTGCAAGGTCTTTCCCAAATCTCTTATACTTGAAAGAGTATATGTGCACACCTTGCACTCTCTCTACAAAACTTCCCTCTATCTCTCATGAGCTTCAAAGTCCCGTCAATGACTCCTGGCCTGCACACTCCTTGTGTGGGCACTTTATTTTCCTTGACCAAACGATTCAGAAGAGAAAGAACTGAAAATTATGCAAATATTAAAGATTCATTCACATAAATATGAAACACATACATAGGAATGTAAAACACAGTAAACATAAACTCATTCAACCAATTAACTCAGAGATAGATAAATCGAAGCATTTTAAGCAATCCTCTTTTCTTATATTCAAACAAAGATTATATACACAGAGTTCTTGCAATATTCTCCTTTGTTTTACAACAAGAATACAATGAGCTTCAACAACTTAACTTCAGCCTCATTCAACAACAATTAAAATGACATAATTTACAAATTTTATACATGAAGGGGCTTCCCGAGCCTTCTCTCTTGACTACCTTCTTCTATCACATCGAATTCAAAACATCCTACTCCTAGGATAGCTATGAATTCATCAAAATTTACAATATGGATAAGGATCTATGCTCAACATCTTTACAACCTCTCCATACATTAAGAAACTACAATCCACTGGGATCTCTTAGAATGGATTCAACCTCCAAACATTTAAAGTTCATTAATTACATTCTTTTCATAAATTCAAAATTAAAAAAGGCGCTTCCTCCTTGGAGAACTCTAAATCAACTCCTATATACACATTGGATGATGTGTTGTCCTCCAGCCTGGCTTCCTTTTAGTGTTGATGGAGATGCTCCTTCATCATACTCCTCAGGATAAAAATTTATGGACTCCTGTCCATGAGTTCCTGCACTGGCTTTCCATGCTTCTGAATGTCTTCTTCACTTATCCAACTTGCATCTTCTTTTGGATGGCCTTTCCACTTAACAAGATATTCAAGAAAAACATTTCTTATGGTCTTCTTTGCAATCCTCTGATCTAGGACCTTCTCTATCTGTAACTTCTCTACAACAAGCATCTATTGTTTCCACTGAATTTCTTCCCGGCCATATGTCTTCCCTCTGTCATCCATCATGTAAGGATACAGGTCTACTACATTGAATATTGGCGATATTCCAATATCTTCTGGTAACTCAATCTCATAAGAATTTGTAGCAATTTTTCTTAGGATCTTACAAGGTCCTATATTCTTCATCTTCAACTTGTTGTATTTTCCTTTTGGAAATCTTCCCTTTCACAAGTGTTCTAGAACCTGATCTCCAATTTCAAATTTCACTTCTCTTCTTTTCTGATCTGCTCTGCTTTTGTACTTTTGATTGCTCTGTTGTAATTGTCTTTTAATCTATTCATGCAATTACTGCATCTTTGCAGTAAAGTCTTCTTCTCATGCACTTCAGAACTTACTCTGTCCCAAATATCTCAACTATGAAATTTCCCTTAGGTGCTTTCTATATACTACCTGAAATGGAATTTTCCCAGTGCTTCTATTTGGTGAATCATTGCATGCAAACTCTTCCTGGTCCAGAATTTGATCCCACTGACTAAACTCCTGCTACTATTCCCTAGAATGTGACCAAACTCCTCAGAAAATTCCCTAGACTCTGATTTACCACCTCAGTTTGTCCATCTGTTTGAGGTTGATATGTTGAACTGAAGGACAAGTTTGTCCCCAACTTCTTCCATAATGTTCTCCAAAAATTACCTTCAAATTTTGTATCCCTGTATGAGACAATAATTATGGGCAATCCATGTAATCTCACAATCTCTTTGAAAAACAGATTTTCTATATGAGTAGCATCACTGGTTTTCTATCATGGTATTAAATGTGCCATTTTAGAGAATATGTCAAATACTACAAATATAGAATCACTCCCTCTCTGGGTTCTTGGTAATCACAGAACAAATCCATGCTTATATCATCCCAAGGTCTGTCTAGAATCAGAAATGGCTGATAAAGAATAGTGTTTTGTTGTCTTCCTTTTTCATACTGGAAAATTCTACATTTGTTTACAAATTTATTCACTTCATATCTCATACCTGGACAATAATATGAGGAACTTAGTTGTGCATATGTTTTTTCATGGACAAAATGTCCCGCTAGGCCTCCACTATGCTTTTCTTTCAACAGGTTGTCTCCGATTGAGCACTTGGGAATACACAATTGGCTTCCTTTGAATAACAGTCCATCCTGAATTAAATAATCCATCCATGGGCTTCTGTCCCTTAGTAAAGGGTTTGCACAGGCTTCATAGGATTCTTTAAAATATAAGTCTTCTTGATACATCCCCTTAAGGTGTTCAAACCCTAATATCTCCACTTGAAATTCTTGCATAATCATACATCTCCTACTCAAAGCATCTACAACCTTTTTTGCACTCCCACTAATATATTTGATGACAAAAGGAAAATTTTTCATGAATTCTACCCATTTTTCATGTCTTTGGTTCAACTTCTCTTGTCTGGTTATAAACTGTAAATCTTGGTTATCACTATACAACACAAACGCTTTGGGAATAAGATAATTTCTCCACTCCTTCAAATCTTGAATTACTGCATAGAACTCTTTATCATATGTGGAATATTGCTTCTTGGCATCATTTAGCTTCTCATTGAAATAAGCAACAGGTTTTTTGTCTTGACTCAATATTGCTCCAACTGCTACTCCACTAGCATCACACTTTACTTGGAAAGTCTTCATAAAATCTGGCAAAACTAGAATTGGTTGTTCTGTTATTTTAGCTTTTAATGCTCTGAATCCCTTTTCAACTTATTCTATCCAATTGAAAGACTTATGCTCTTTCTTTATGGTGTCCAATATAGGTGCACAAATACTACTAAAATTTCGGATAAACTTCCTATAAACACTTGCTTACCCATGAAAACTTCTTACCTTGAATACACTCCTCGGAGATGGACAATCTCTGATTGCCTTCACCTTTTATGGATCCATCTTCAATTTATTCGAAGAGATCACAAAACCCAAATATGTGAGCTCTTTTTTTATAAAAGAACATTTCTTCAAGTTTATTAATAGCTTCTCCTGCTATAACCTATTCATCACTAATGTCAAGTGCCTTAAGTGCTCTTATTTAGTTTACTGAAGACTAGGATATCATCCAAATATACAATAACAAACTTACCAATGAAATCATTTAGTACTTCATTCATCAATCTCATGAATGTTCTTGGGGCATTTTTTAAGCCAAATGGCATAACAAGCCACTCATACAATCCTTCACTTTTCTTGAATGTTTTCTTCCATTCATCTCCCTCTCTCATTCTTATCTAGTGATAGCCACTTTTTAGATATATCTTAGAAAAATAACTTWCTCCACTTAAGMAATCCATCAAATCATCCATCCTRGGTAAAGGGAACCTATACCTRATGGTTATCTTGTTGATGGCTCTCGAATCTRTACACATTATCCATCCTCCATCTTTKTTTGGACTTAACAYARTTGGTACTRCACATGGACTTAAAMTTTCTCTGACCAAACCTTTCTCTAATAGATCTTGGACCCGATTCTTGACMTCTTCATTCTCTTAAGGAATTAACTTGTATGMTTCTTTATTTGGAAAACTTACTCTTGGAATAAGGTCAATGTGGTGACTCATACTCCTGATGGGTGGTAAAGAATGAGGTAATTCATCCACCACGATATCAACAAAATTATCCAATAATTCATGAATCTCCGTAGGTAGATCATCCATAGAAGTGTTCATAAGGATGACTCTAGTACCACAACAAACTGCATTTCCTGTTCCTTCTTGACTTCATTAAGGAGTTCCTTCCCACTCATGAGAATTATGCTAGAACTAGCTTCTTCTTTCACTCCTTTGTCTTTTATTGGCAACAACATGTGCTTGCAACCATTCTTTTCAAGACTGTAAGTGTTCCTTCTCCCATCATGTATGACATTCATATCATATTGCCAAGGTCTTCCCAACAAAACATGAAAAACATCCATGGGTATTACATCACACAAAATTTCATCTTTATAGCCTCCTATCTTAAATTCGAATTTACATTGTCGACTTACCATACTTGGTGTCCTTTCTATAGCCACGATACCTTGTATGGGTTTGGGTGTTTTATATGAAAATCCAACTTTTCCACCATCTCTTTGGACACTAGATTTTCAGTACTTCCACTATCTTTAATTACTTGTCATACTTTGTCTTTAGTCTTGCAAGCAGTCCTAAACAAACTATTTCTCTGAACTGGATCATTTTCCTCCTTCTCTGGTTTTATGATAATTTTTCTCATGATGAGGGACTTTCCCTCCTATGTTGTTTCTACCTACACATTCCTCTTCTGTGCTTCTGAAATGTGAGCTTCTCCACCTCCTTCTCTCTTCTTCTCAAGACATTCCCAAGACATATGCCTTGTCTTTACATAGGCATAGCATTTTATCTCCCCTCCTCTACCTCTTCCTCTTCCTCGAGGAAAATAACTCCTTCCACAATAGTGTCCACCTCTGGAACTTCCTGCCTTCTCTGTATGTTCATGGTACTTTCCAACTTGAGCTCTGGGTTTCTGGAATTTCTCTCTAACTATTCCACTACCTTTGTTTAGGGATTTTCCTCTATTCCATTGGCTTTTCTTCCTAGCCAATTTCTCCTCAACTTTCAAGGATACCTGATAAGAATCCTCCACTATTCTCATAGTCATCATACTTATCTCATCTTGGATTTCATACTTCAAGCCAATTATGTACCTGGAACCTTTCTCTTCATCATTTTCTCGATGTCCTGCTCTGATGTTTATCTTGTAAAACTCTTCAGTGTATTCCTTTATTCACAAACCCTTCTATATTAGATTCTGTAACTTCCTAAACAGGTTTATTTGATAGTCCTTGGGTCTGAATTTATCTTTCAATTTAGCTACCATTCTATCCCAACTTTTAATTTTATCCTTACCTTTGCATCTTTTGTCGGATTACAGTTCATCCCACCATAGTGCTGCATGTCCCTTTAGTTTGGTAACAACATGCTTCACTTTCTTTTCTTCATCAATTTATTCATAGTTGAAGTATTTATCCATAACACTTACCCAATATAAAAATTCATCAACCTCTAGGTTTCCTTCATACATTGGGACCTCTATCTTTTCTCTTTCCCTCATTTTTGCAACAACTCTCAACAACCATTCTTCAACAACTTCTTCTCCTGCAACTCCTTCTGCTTCTAATTCTTCACTTTCATCTTCATTGATGTCACCAACATAATATGCTCTCCTATGTTTTGTCTCCATGGCATCTAATCTCGCATGGATTTGTCTCATCTCCTCTTCCATCACTGGACTTGCTACAGGTCTTTCCCTGCGTCTTCTTAGAAGCATGGTTCCAAGCTGTATCCTTCTCTTATAAATCTTATTTCTAGATCTGATGCCACTTGACATAGACCCCCACCACCTCCTAGGGCTCGCTTGACCTCCCTATCTAAGGATCGTCCAATTTGGGATATGGATCAGCTCGTAGGTTCCTACCGAACCTTCAATTTCACTACCATAGGCCTTTTCCCTCTCTTTTCGACCCTAAATTACCTTACTTAAGGATTTGAAAATTCAAGGGTGAATTCCACATGACCTTGGCTAAAAACCGTGGGCTAATTCTCCAAAATCCGAAGAATTCGGGACTTCGGAGTCTCCAAGATTTAGGAGTTTTAACAGAAAAACAACATGTTCCTCCCGAATGATGAATTAGCGGAGCACCGAACTCCCTTTGGGGATCGACCACTCTATATATCCACTGAGAGCTACGGTTGTTAAAGTCTACAATTGTTGGGGCTTTAGGATTTTTCAATGCACCACCCCACAGATCTTTCGGAGTAATGGACTGACGAACAAATGTCAGTGAAAGATCAATGACTCCTAATCTTTGACAGGCGGATGGCCCAGATTTGTTTTAGACTTCGGGAGTCCAAGTGTTTTCCTGTTGCAACTCTTTGTAAGACTCCAGAGAGCTCAATTGTAGGAATTCATGATCTGGTGCCATGTGTCCTCCTTCGATTGACGACTGGGATGAATCCCTCTCTTCGGGACTTCCATAAACATTTTCTCAAAAGGATCCAATCTCGATTTCTTCCGAAGCACTAGACCTCCAAAATTCAGGATCCGGTGACGTGTGTCCTAAAAAATGAATGGTCGCAATGGGCTCTAGCCTTCGGGCCTCCGGAATTCTTCGACCATTGCAATATATTTACGACTTTCCCCTAGAGTGCCTGCTCACTGAATTTCAGGATCTGCTTCCATGTGTCCACTGGAAATCAATGGCTCAAATTTACTCTGCTCTCCGGAGATTTTGGGCCTCGTGAACTTTCGCTCAAGACCTCCTTCCTCTTGGATAGCTTACCTTATGGATTTGATTAGGTGCTGACATGTGTCCACCCCGATTAATGGTCTAGATCAACTTTAGACTTCAGGACTTTGGGAGTTTCACCTCCTGCACACTCTAAGCATGGAATCCTTTGGAGTACTCGTCCACTAGAGTTCACGATCTGCTGACACGTGTCCTCGGGAAATGGATGGCCATGATTAGCTCCGGTCTTCAAGGATCTAGATTCCTTCTCACTCTATGCACTGAATCTCTTGAATACATGAATTCTGAAGGGCTTCCAAGTTTAAACATGACGCAACTTCCCCATATCTGATGGCTACCAGATCTCATACAATTTTTTGGAACGGATCTCGCCCGTTGGTTTTCAATCCTCGATAAATATTCCTCCCCTTGATATTTTTAAATGCTATTTATTCTTAGCTCTGAGATTCGAAGGGTCTCGGACCCTAGCGCATTCCTTTCTCTATTTCTCAAACTTGAAGTCTTGAAGGACTTCCTGTGTGTGCCCTTGCAGTTACCTTCCTTAGAAAGTTTTCAACACCCTTTACCAGTGTCGACCCTCTGCACTCCTTGCACAGGTCTTTCCTAGAGGTCTTATACTCGAAAGAGTATATGTGCAGACCTTTCACTCTCTCTGTGAAACTTCCCTCTATCTCTCCCAAGCTTCAGAGTCCTATCAATGAATCCTGTCCTACGCACTCCTTGCGTGGGAATTGTGTGTTTCTTGACCAAACGATTCACAAGAGAAACAATTGAAACTTATGAAAATATTAAAGATTCATTCACATCAATATGAAACACATACATAGGCATGTAAAACACATTAAACATAATCTCATTCAACCAATTAGCTTAGAGATAGATAAACCCAAGCGTTTGAAGCAATCCTCTTTTCTTATATTCAAACAAAGAGTATATACATAGAGTTCTTGCAATATTCTCTTTTGTTATACAACAAGAATACAATGAGCTTCAAAAGCTTCAACAACCTAACTTCAGCCTCATTCAAAAACAACTAAAATGAAATAATTTACAAGTTTTGTACATGAAGGGGCTTCCCGAGCCTTCTCTCCTGACTACCTACTGCTATCACTTCGAATTCAAAACATCCTAATCCTAGGCTAGATATGAATTCATGAGCATTTACAATATGGATAAGGATCGATGCTCAACATATGTACAACCTCTCTATACATTAAGAAACCACAATCTGTTGGGATCTCTTGGAATGACTTCAACCTCTAAACATTTAAGTTCATTAATTACATCCTTTTCATAAATTCAAAATTCAAAAAGGCACTTTCTCCTTGGAGAAATCTAAATCAACTCCTATATATGTGCTATATGATGCACTATCCTCTAGTCTGGCTTCCTTTTAGTGTTGATGATGATGCTCCTGCATCAATGAGTATTCTAGTATGAGTGTTGCCATCAATGCCAAAAGGGGATATTGTTGGACAGTTGGTTTTCATTTATGTCAACCCTTGGATCATTTGAGATTGATGTCATTGATTTCAACCCTTGAAGAAGTCCAACAGCCCCAATAGTATGGTTATGGAACCCCAAGTTGATAAAAGAGAAAGGTCATGAAGGATAGTGTAAATGGAGGTAACACACTCATGGATGGATATTCCTCATCATGTCATTTATGGTGATAGGTATGTTGGACAATTGGTTTCGATAGTTGATTGTCATTGATGTCAACCATTGGATATTGATGTCAAACCTTGGATATTGATGTCAACCCTTGAAGCAAGTCCGGTAGCCTTGAATGTATGTCCATGGAACCCACAATTGATCGAGGAATAAAGAAATGAATGCCAGTGTACTTGCAAGTAAGACTATCATAGATGGATAGTACGCATCATGTTGTTTCCAGTGATAGGTGGTACGTCACATGGCTCCTTACAGTTGAGGAGACATGGCTTTGTAAATATTGGAGGACCCTCAAGAATAATCTAGAAACTCCTAGAAGGTCAACAAGAAGTCAATTATTGTAGAAGCCTCTAGAAAGTCTTCAAGAAGTTTTCTAGTCAAAGTGGTTGCAACAAGAAGTTAATTATGTGTAAAGTAGTTGTAACAAAGAAATTATGAATTTACTAATTATGGGTAAAGTAGTTGCAACAAGAATGTGAGTTAGCCCTAAATTAATAAAAAGGGTAAAACAATGATGACCCTAAAATGAAGAAAAAGGGTAAAACAGTTATGACCCTAAAGTTAGGAAAAAGGGTAAAACAATTATGACCCTTAAATTAGGAAAAAAGGTTAAAAAATTATGACCCTAAAGTGAGGAAAAAGGGTAAAACAATTATGACCCTAAAATTAGGAAAAAAAGGTAAAACAATTATGACCCTAAAATTAGGAAAAAGGGTAAAATAGTTATTACCCTAAACTTAGGAAAAAGGGTAAAACAATTAAAGGGTAAAATAGTTGTAACAAGAAATTAATCAAGGGTAAAGTGGTTACAACAAGAAATGAATTAAGGGTAAAGTGGTTGAAAAGTAGTTACATGGAAGAGTATAAATACACACAAAGAGTCTCTCATTCATACACACAGGTTCATTGAATATCTATCTAGTGAACACTTGATCTATTGGTGAATATGAGGTAGAGAGGATGAGGTAAAGTAAAGGGGATGCTTGTTCCAGGTTGCTGTAAGGTGTGATGATGCAACAAGGTTGCTACATGATTAAAGGTATGTTTATATGCATGTTATGAAGGTTATATATTGGTGATGGTATGGTACATGTTGAGGTATATTTTGGTGATGTTATGGTGCATGTTTTATGGGATATATTTTGGTAATTGGTTGAGGCATATCATGAGTGATATGGCACATGTTTGATGGTATCACTTGGTACATGGTTTATGGATGTTGGCACATGCTTGAGGCACATGGTTTGAGGTACATATTGGTTACTTTTTGATTATGTGATGGTCATGCCTTTGGTATCTTGTTGATGCATTGCTATATGTTTGAGGCACATATTTGGTGCATGGTGTGAGGCATACTCTTGGGACATGTACGAGGTGCATGTCTTAGTGATGTTGGTACATATTGAGGTTTGATAAATGGTTGATGTACATGATATGGTACATGGTTGATTTACTTAGTATGGTAAATGGTTGATGCATGGTATGGTACAAGTTGATGTGCATGGTTGGTGTAAGGTTTATACATGTTGATGTACATGGTTGATGAATAATGTACATGGTTTGGTGATGGTTTTGGTATCCATGTGAGTGGATATGGTTACAGTTGGTTGATGATGGTATATCCGTGACATAGTGATAGGTTGGTTGATGTGATAGTGAAAATTTAATTGTTGTGACAGTGACAGTGAAAGGATGATTGATGTGACAGTGAAAGTGGCAGGTTGGTTGTGAGAGTGACAGTGAGTATACACTTATATTTTAGGGTGGTGGTACAGGGCAAGGAAATGTGGTTGTATTCTCCTTATGGTTGGTTCCGATGAAAATAGGGAGTTGGATATTCCTTCTAGTTGGAGACAGAAAATTCAAGGAGTTGTAGATTCCTTAAGGTGGAGCTTGTAAATAGGGGGTTAGGGGGTCATAGCCTCCTTCCATTTGTAGCTGGAGAATTGGGAAGTTTGTGCTTCCAATGAATGCATTCTTTGATATATAAGAAATCATTATGTGGTTTTCTTCCATTTGGGTTTCAACGTAAATTCTTGTGTACTGTGTACTTGATGTGATGTTGATGATGTGATGCTACTTATGTTTATATGATCATAATATATTGATGATACATTGATGATATATTGATAATAAAGTTAAAGATTATATATTTTGGTTAAAATTGGTATAAAGTGCTCATACTGATTCACCTCCCTCTCCCGCTCTTAGTATTCCAAAAATTGGTATCAGAGTGAGGTTCTTCAAGAAAACAATTTAACCACTGGAAGGACGATCATGGAGATCAACAGTTTGTATAGAAATGGAATACCACGGTTCAATGGTCAGAATGGTTTGTAGTATGATATGTGGAGCATTAGAATGTAATTTTTTTTAAAGGCATGTGGAGATGATGTTTGGTACTTAGTTGTTACAGGATACACCACTACAAATAAGCCAAAAACAACAAACAAGAAGGAATTGAAAAGAAACAACAAAATAGCAATGGATTTCATCTAGGAAGGATTACTTGATTCAGTAAGAGAAAAGGTTGGAAAATGTTCATCAACTAAATAACTTTGGGATAAGTTACATAATCTCTACTTTAATTCAATCTCCCATCACAAACCTAGATAATTATAAAGAATATGAAAGAACATAACAAGAAGAAATATGCACATAGTGTTAGACAAATCCAGAAGAAGAAGATTGTGAAGAAGGAATAGTAGACCTTGAAGTAGAGTTGATTAGTTCCTTAGATGAATTGACAAAAGAATAACACAATTCAATAGTCAGAATGGTATGTAGTATGAGATGTGGAGCAATAGAATGTAATATTTTTTAAAGGCATGGGGATATGATGTTTGGTACTCAGTTTTTACAGGATACACCACTACAAAGAAGCCAAAAACAATAGCCAAGAAGGAATTGAAAAGAAACAACAAAATAGTAATGGATTTCATCTAGAAAGGATTACTTGATTCAGTAAGAGAAAAGGTTGGAAAATGTTCATAAGCTAAAGAACTTTGGGATAAGTTACATAATCTCTACTTTAATGAATCTCCCATCACAAATATAGAGAATGCTAAAGAATATGTAAGAACATAACAAGAATAAATATGCTCATCATGTCAGACAGATCCAGAAGAAGAAGATTGTGAAGAAGGAATAGTAGACCTTGAAGTAGAGTTGATCAGTTCCTTAGACGAATTGACAAAAGAAAGGAAGAAAAAAAAGTCTCTTAAGGAACAATTAGTCAATAAGAATTCTCAAGAAAGTTCCAAAGAATCACATCAAGTCGTCGTGAATCTAAAAGCTCAACTAGAAGAATCCAGAAAGACTGAAGAAACATACAAAGGCGACATGGAAGAAAAACAGTGTTTGGAAGATGATATAGCATCACTAAGAAAGGAAGCAATGGAATAGAAGTAGTGTTTGGAAGCCGAAATAAAGGAAGCAAAGAAAAGAGAAAATATTTTGACAGGTCATCTTAAGGAAAGAATTGAGGACCTAAATCAACTTGAAGCAGAATTTGGTCAAGAAAAAAGAAGAATTGAAAATGAAATCATCTCCTTGAAGATCCAACTTGAAGAAGCAACGTGAATAGAAGAAGTCATGAAGATTCAGATGATAAAGAAATAAGAATAGGTTGAGAATATTGAAGAAGAAGTTGTCACATTGAGAGCACAAATTGTCAAGCTCAACAAGAACATTGAAGAGACAAAAACATCCACATCGTCTGCAGAAAATGTTGAAGAGAAACACTTAGGTTGTGAGAAAATAAGAATGACGAAAATAGTAAGAGTTATGAAGAAGTACTCAAAGGAAGGAATCATGTTCAATCATAATCAAAGAAAAATGATAGAGATACATCTTCAAGAAGACCCTCCATATTAAAGCCACAAAGAAACTTCAATCATGATCATGATCAACCCAGGAAGGAATTCAGAAGGAGTACATCACAAATAAGATCATTCACTCCCAGGTATGTAAACTTATTTTATGGTCATTGTTTTTATTGTACTAACTTTGGACATAAAGTTGCATATTGTAGGGCTTATGAAAGAAATGTTCAAGAAAGAAATGCTTATGTGGCCCCACATAACATTTAATGTTACAAATTCCACAATTATGGTCACATAGCTCGTGATTATAGAAGCATTATGGATACTTCTATGAAAAATAACACTGATATCATATAATATAAAGTTTGGAAAAGAAAACAAGAAAAGGTAAATGAAGAGAAGTTGAATGAAGGACACCCAAAATCCATACTCTCAGGATAGGAAATAGTAAGAGTATAAGGAAAATATATAGGAAAAAAGGAAGATGTTAGATACAGGAAGGTTTGGAGAAGAAATGAAAAACAAGAAGAACAGGTGAATAAATACCAAGTCGTAAATATCACAATATTTGTAGTAATGAGAGAAAGAAAAGAAGAACAAGTTAATAAAGAACAAGCCCAAGAGATTGTACTTTCAGGAATTGTAGTGAAAAATCAATCCACAGAAAGAAAGAAAGAAGTCAAAGTTTAGAGAGATAATGAGTCTACAACCGAAGAGGAAGATGAGTCTGAGCCACTTAGCTTGGAGACTCCCAGTGAATATGAATATTGAATAGGGTTAGTCAATGTAGTAGCTACTACAGATCATATAACCATCCTTTGAGCAGTTTGAGCTATTTGCATAGAAAGTTTCAGAGAAATCAGATAACAAAAGTGCATAATGACAAATTTATCGATTGAGAAGTAGTGTTCCCACGAAGGTGTCAGTTGGTAGTTACACAAATAGAAGTTTATGATTGTATTCCATGTATGTATTCAGGCAGGGATATATTTAGTACAGGTTGTTCCACATATTATGCAGATTTTGATTTGTAGATAGAGTAGATCAGTGGACATATTTGATTTAGTTGCAGCCATGAAGCCTTCATGATAGTACAATGATAGATGGTTCAACATTGTGGCGTATTTCCAGTGGAGTCGCTAATTTCTGTTACAAAATGTTTCATCTACAGACTGATGAAATCTCCCTTGGATTCCTAGACCCCCATTACCAAGACAGATAAGTGCAAGTGGTTGCCATATTCCTTTTTATATATAACTCATCTAATCGAAGTAGAAGAAGGAAAGTATAACATACCTTATTCCAATGATTGCCTTCTATGCTCCAATCCTCAGGCTTGATTTATGGGCTCCTTAAGGCAGATTAGATCCTGCAAAGAATGAAAAAGATACCTTTCTTCTACTCTCTATATATAACCAAATAGATCTATCTATGAATAAGATTGAACAACAATAGACAAGTAGATATGAAAGTACACATACTTGAAGGAAATAGGCCAAGTATATTAATTAGAGAACCCAAAGCAAATACTTACAATTTGAGTTTGAAGATGCAACAACTCCTCTAGGCTCTCCTCATCCAACCCTTGCATGAACAATGTAATATCAAAATAACGATGCTATTACTAATTTCTTCCTCCTCTTCCACCATGGAAATGCCTCTAATTTATAGGATTTTAGAGGCTCAACCACCTTGAGTATTTTAGGAATAGGTTGAGGATATGGCTCCATAAGTTATGATTCTTTCCTAAGATAGAGCCATGGAGTAGTATTTGAGCCAAACAAACCCCATCCTGTCAGATTTTTCCCTTAGAAGAAGGTGGGATTCACGAAGATATCCTCAAACCAACAATGGTTCCCCCCTTATGATACAAACAGAGTGTCATGGAGCCCCTTTTGTATGGCATGGGGAGAACTAGCACTCCCTAAGTATGGGTAGGGGAGCACCAGTCTTCTTAAATGCCCAGAAATGGTCAAAATATCAGGTGAAATATTATGCTTCGATTGTCAAATGATGGGGCTTTTATATCTAACATGATTTGGTGGTTTTGACAAGTGTTTCTATGGTGTCAATTGAGTTGTGACACTTTCAAAAAGTGCATGAAGAATGTTACGACACTTGTGAAAGTTTAGGTGCGATACTTACAACACTTGAAACACTTAGAATGTGATGTTTGCGCCACATGTGACACTTAGAACATGATGTTTGTGCCACATGTGACACTTGTGACACTTAATATGAAAGTGTGGAATTTTGATGCGTAACAGATTTCCCCCCAAAGTGTGAAGTCAGAAGAGAGAATTGATGGATGAAACACTTTATCGATTGTTCAATGCAAAGGTGGTGGAGTCAGAGAACTGGGTAGAAGTTGTAAACAATCATAAAACAATATTGATACACATTTCATTACCAAGCAGGCATACCTATGCTCGAAATATAAATGACTCAAAGCATGGCCGCCGACCAATACATTGTGGATCCATAATTATATTGACTAAGGAGATGACAACCAAATATACAATGTGGAACATAGCCACAGACCAATATAAAGTGGAACATAGCCACAGACCAATACAAAGTGGATCTATGTAAATCAGTCAAATAATAACTGTCACAACCTGGGCAAAGCACATAAAAGAGTGAGCACTCAACCCAGGGTCTTCGTCTGGATCCCAAAATGGTATGAATATAGCCATGTGAATAAAGGATTTGATGTTGAACATGGTAGAAACAACTTGATTACCGGTCATTTAGGTATACCATTAACAAGTGTGAGGGAAATCACCAATGATGTCAATGACTCCCAATGTACTCTAGTAAATTCCTGAGTGAATGTGAATAAATGAACTAAGGTCAAACATATGTGGAATAAATGATGTCAATGATGTAAAACCACTGTCAAAGGCGAGTAGGCCTGCCATTAAGGCATGCAGGTTCCAAGGTATTGGTTTGTTTCTAAGTCGAATTGTCAGATAATGTGTTGAAGTTGACAAGAAAAGACTCGTCGAAGGAAGGTCTTGATGTATCCCCCGTCATCGATACAAAATGGTCATAGGAAAGTGATAAGAGATGAAAATGTGGATTGACATAGGAATAGAAACTAGTAATACTGTAGATGATTGATCTGAAGTTAAAAAATTCACTTGAACATTATGAGGCATGAAAAAGGACTTGGAAGCTTTGACTCATTTGAGAAATGAACCAAAACACAGTGCGACAAAGGCTAGGGCACTCTTCGGGTGAGCCGAAGTAGGAAGAAGACTCATGGGATTGGTGTGACTCAAGATAGAGAGAAATAACCAAATGTAAGGTGAGATGAAAATAGGTGCCATGTTTAATGGTGACAACAAAAACTTCCTTAAAAAGTTTCAAGACACTTGACCCACTTCCTTCAATTTTTCCCCCATCCAGATAGATGAGTACCTCTTTCTTGTTTAACGAGCTCAAGGAGGATAACAGGTGCTCGGTATAACTTACCTTCGGTAAGTTCCTCTTCCTATGTTTAACGAGATGGAAGAAGGAAGAGTTCGTCCCCAGATGGGCCCTTCAATTTATGGTTTTACGAGTGCAGAGAAGGAAAATTCAGTTGTTTTTCATGTTTAGGGAGTTTGAAAATGGCTTAAAGAAAACTCCGTAGATTTAGTCTCCAAGGCTCGAAAAAGAATAAAATAATGTGAAGGAGAACTCTTCTAACCAAAGCGGTCAGAGTATTCCTTTTTCATAGTTAGTCTGTCAGGACCGAAAAAGGGTTAAACTATCACCCAACATACGACTCTCCATGATTTTATCGAGCTCGAAGAATTACGAAGCATGCTCAATTAGATTATAAGGTGACCAAAAAGTTTTGCCTCATATTTTCATGCATTAAAAGACATTCTAGGAAAAAAATCGTCAGCAATTCTTTAAAAGCCAATAGAAATTATTGAAAAATATCGAATAAAATGAAATGTCCATGTTTTTAATAAAATTAGTTTGTAAGTGGTTAAAAGTAATTTGAGTGAAAAAACTAGTTCATTTCACTTTTCACTTTCACCTACCTCTTTCACTTGGAGTTTTTTCCATTTGTAGTTGTTTTTTCTGGCATTGATTGCGGGAGCTCTGGGCCATCATTTGTTATTTCATCTGAACTAGGTTAGATATCTGATCCTCCTCTTTATTTTCAATGCTTTCATGATTGTTTTTATGCAATTTTTGGCTATTTTTGGGCTCTTTAGCAACCTCCATTGCGCCATACTAGGGTGGTGCTCCCCCAAGGCATCGGGGGGGGGGTGTGCTATCTCAAATATTGGTGCCCTAGTGCCTTTGAATAAGGAGTTCTAGTGCTCTATAATGGCTTGTAGGGGTGTGTCAGGCACAAAACACAATTTTTTTTGCATGATTTAACTATTTGGGAAAGCATTTTTTATTTGGGGATTTGACTAATCATCTTTAATGTTGTTTTGCAGGGATTTTGATAGCCAATATTATCAAATGGAAGGAAATAGAGCACAAAAATGATGATTTGGCTGCATTGAATGACCCTCAAGCAGGGGAAGCACTCCATAATTGTGTTTTACTAAATGTTTTCAAGATACAAAACATGCGGAAGGAAACACTTATCCTTGAGCATCTGATTGGGCTGTGGGATATTGATGAGAAGGATTTTTGAGTGCGATCTTATCTATTAGAGATCGAAATCAAGGATTGTACTTTCTAACATGGATCTCTAGAAGAGGGGCACCCATCATATTATTCAGATATCGGACCATGCTATTGCAGACAAATGACTACATAGAACGATTCTGCATGTCAGGATCCCACAAGGAAAGTGGTAGGATTTCCATTAAGGTTGTGAGAGACCTTCCATTGTGAGATATCCTATTGACGATTACCAAGCTAGCAGGAAGCACCAACCTGCATCTAGATTCCAAATCACAGATGTCATACACAGTTGAGTGTCTTGAGCTGAATATCTTCAATTCGGGTTTTTTAACAAATGTCAAAGATCAGATTTTCAAATGTAGATTAGGGAGGCAAAAATAATTTGGGTATGGGTATTTCTTGGTATCATTCTTCCTAGAACAAATATCCATGATGCAACTATGTATTTCTTTGATAGAGAATCCAGTATCTGAGCCTCGGATGGAGAGGTGGACTAGTTTGTCACTGCGATTGGGGAACGAGCCTTCATCATTTTATTTCACTGTCAATTTCTTTGCATGGTGAAGGAGGTAGATACTGATGATATAATACTATCCTTATGTTGGGATAGAATTTAGAGGTAGTGTATATCTAGTGCTACCTGAAGAGGCACAGTGGGACGCATTAGCTAGATTTGAAAAACGTGACCTTGGAAAAAGTGTTTTTTTTTAATATATGTATTTTTTTGTGGTACAATGAGGGATATAATGTTGGTACAAGGGCCGAAATAGGGTTCAACGCTTAACAGTGCACCAAAAAAACCCTGAATACCGGCCCTTTCGGCAACACCTACGAAGCAGGCGAAGTCTCACTTGAGGTAGAAGCAGGGGGGGTTATAGGATCCAGGTGTCTATAACCAAGCTGGGACACGATTATGTGATAAGAGCACTTCACAGAATATTCTGTTTAATGATTAGGAAGTGACATGCATTATTTTATTAACCCTATTAACACTGTATAGCATAATCAAAGACAGATCGATGCAGTAACAACAAATGATTATATATCCTGAGCACTTAGCACTTGGCACTTAGCACCACAAGTTAGATATAACATTCATTTTCCCTTTAACATAAGCAAAGTATTTAAGCAACAACATATATATTCATTACACATCATAATCTAAGAACTAAGCAAAATCATAACAGAGATAATTATTGGCCCTCGACCAAGTTTTGAGGAAACCTTGGTCATATTTGGACCACTTTTGGACTTCGACACATTGTTCGAAGAACGAGCGCCTAGGCAGAGCTGAGATCGTGGATATCACCCATTTTTGTGGGCTATGTGGACCTAGTAAGGGGTTTCTAGGGTTTTTGTAATGGGTTTATGGGATGTTGGCCCATGGGGTTTACCCATGATTAGGCCTTATTGTAAGGATTTGTAAAAGTATAAATAAAGAAGAATGTATGATAGAAGTAGAATTTCTTGAGAGATAAGTGCAAGTAGTTTGAGTAGCTTTGTGCCAAGGAATGTATGTGTGTTAAGACTTTGTGCTTGATAGAGGGTTGGCTCTATGCCCTGACCTAGTTTTGGAAGGAGGATCTAGTGCTCAGTGCGCAAATCTCCTGTCTGGTGCAAAGCTTGACTCTGTGGCTTAGTTCACAGGAGAGAATGAATGTAAGATTCGAGAACATAATAAATAAGGTGAAGCGGTTGGTGGAAATAGCCCTACACTGGGGTGAACCACGTGTATCTGGTGTCTTATGGTTTTCTTTGTGCAATGTTATCTTTGTTGTGTTTTTCTTTGTGCTTAGAATAGATGTGTAATGGATATGTATGTGTTGCTTTAATGTTTTTCTTATGTTAAAATGCTAGATCTAATCCACAGTGCTAAGTGCTAAGTATTTAAAATATATAATAATTCATGTACTGCGCCGATCTATCTTTGATTATGTTCTACAATGTTAATAGGGTTAGGAAACTAATGCATGTTATCTTCTAAGCATTAACAAAATACTTTGTGAAGTGTTAGTATCATAGATCTGTGTCCCATCTTGGTTACATACACCTGTGTCCTATAACCCCCCCGGCTTCTACCTCGGGTGAGACTTCACTTGCTTCGCAGGTGTTGCCGAAAGGGCTGATAATCAAGGTTTTGTTGGTGCACTGTTAAATGTTGAACCCTGGGTCTGCCCCTATGCCAAAATGGTTCCGTTGCCAGGACCTGAAACTGTGATTGTTGGGAACTGAAGTAAAGCTCTATGTGTAGATCTACTGCTGAAGTGCACAGTACTCTACATGACTTGGGAATCTTTGTGCTAATAAAGAAATACAATCTGAAGAAAAGAGGTAAGATCCTAAAGAGGTAAATCTTTGTTCTTTGACAAGAGTAAAATAAGTGAAATTTTTTGTTTTGAAAGTATGAACTTAAGTATGTTTAAAATATTCTGTCCTAGTCTGAAGGCTAGGGTGTAGTTGAAAGAAAGAGTTGATTTGAGTAAATTTAATGGAAAGGAAGAAAGATATGTTATTCCTATGCATAGAAAGGGTTTTTGGACTAATAAGTGGATGCAGGAACCTATAATTGTTTTTTGCATATTGCAGATCCAACACTATGATCCTAAGGGCAGAGTGAAGTACAAAAGAGGTTGGGGAACACTTAAAAGAAAAAGGGAATTGACATTGCGCTATAATTGCAGAATACCGGGACATCTTTCTAAGGAATGCCCTGGCACAGGTCCTATTTTTATTTGTTCTAAGATTCTTGGTCATGAGGTTGAGGATTTTCCAAGGATGATTTCTAAAGTTGAAGGGATGAACATAAGACAAGAAAAATACTAAGAAAGTCAAAAGACTAAGATCATGTTAGAAAGTCATAAAGAAAAATGCTAGAGGGAGTTCATACTACATTAGTACAGTTGAAAGAAATGATGGATGTTCACAAAGATGTTAGTTTACTAGAGATCCTGAAAGTAAAACAGTGCATAAGTGCAAGAATAGAATAAGTCGACATAGACTGTGTCTTGGATGAGGAAACACAAGTGAATATTATGATAGAAGAAACTTGGGAAATTTTGGGAAAGCCTACTATGGTACCTTTGTTGGGAAGGATAGGCTTGTTTAAAGGTAAGATGATAACTTTATGTGGAAGAGTAACTAATATACCTATTATTTTTCAGGGAACATTGACTGAAGAGGAATTTGAAGTCATTAAGTTTGTTAGGGACAACGCCCCTTTCCCACTTTTTTTAGGAAAGACTTGGATTGAGAAGGATCACATTAGAAGGAAAGAATAGGAAGAAGCCACAGAAAAGAAAAAGAAATAACTAAGGGATTTCATAGCTAGGAAAACAGATCGACTAATAGAAGACCGAGAGGATAATTCGAAGCAACATAACAAAGTAACAACGTAGGAGGAACAAAAAGAAAGAGAATTATCTATCAAGGTTGAAATAATGCAAAAATATTTGAAGGACCTATCTATTCAAGAAAGAAGTATATCCACCCAGGAAGTGTTAAGAAAAGGGATATTAAATTTAGACTCTTTGAGGGAACCTCAACAGTGCGAAGCCACTACACTGGGGGAAGATACAAATAAAAATGGAAAGATGATTCTATAAACAATTAGAGAAACTCAGATCACAGGAAAGAAGGCAAGGAATATCAATGAAAATAAAGCTAAGATGGAAAAACGACAAGAAGCTATAGAGACCAGATGGAAGACTTCACAGAATGGAACCTCACAGGAGGTAGGTTCATAGAATTTGAACCTCGCTGGAACAACAAGAACGCGCAGAATGGGACTTCACCCTGGCGAAGTTATATGACCGTTGGAGGCACCCCGATTGTTAGAACGACACTTCAAAATGGTTAGAAAACACATTTATGGGCTGATGGACCTCTTTTGGGACATTGAGAGGATGCCATAATAGATAGATTCACATTGATGGAAGCATTCCTATTGTTGGAAGATTTCGTTACGATGCCTCTCTTATTTAACTCGTCGGACGCTGCGTCGGGACCACTTTTTGCTACCCGTGATTGACTGAGCTAAATAGAGAAGTTATCTAAGTGTCAAGCTGTGTTATCTGAAACTAGACCTCACCATCCATTTGTCTACCTCGATGTTGGAACTTCACCAAGTTTTGAGGAAACCTTGGTGAGATTTGGCCCACTTTTGGACTTTGACACGATGGTTGAAGATGGAGCGCCCAGGAGGAGCTGAGATCGTGGATATCACCCTTTTTTTTAGGCTATGTGGACCCAGTAAAGGGTTTTCTAGGGTTTTTGTAATGGGTTTATGGGATGTCAGCCCATGGGGTTTACCCATGATTAGGCCTTATTTTAAGGGTTTGTAAAATTATAAATAAAGAAGAAATTATTGTAGAAGTAGTAAGCGAGTAGTTTTTGGAGCTAAGTGCTAGTAGTTGAGTTTCTCTGTGCAAAGGAATGTATCTATGTTAAGGCTTTGTGCTCGATAGAGGGTTGTCTTTGTGCCATGACCTAGTTTTGGAAGGAGGATCTAGTGGTTAGTGCACAGATCTCATGTCTGGTGTGGAGCTTGACTTCGTGGCTTAGTGCATAGGAGTGAATGAATGTAAGATTCAAGCACATAATCAATAAGGTGAAGTGGTTGGTGGATGTAGTCCTACACTGGGGTGAACCACATATATCTGGTGTATTATGGTTTTCTTTGTGCAATGATATGTCTGTTATGTTTTTCTTAGTGCTTATATTAGATGTGTAATGAATATGTATGTGTTGCTTAAATGCATTGCTTATGTTAGAATGCTAGATCTGATTCAGAGTGCTAAGTGTTAAGTGTTTAAGGTGCATAATATTATGTTATTACCATGCTAGATCTATCTTGGATTATGTTCTGCAATGTTCATAAGGTAAATAAACTAATGTATGTCACTTTCTAGCTTTATCAGAATACTCTGCACAGTTTTAGTATCACAGATATGTTTCCCAGCTTGGTTACAGACACCTGCGTCCTATAACCCCCCCTGCTTCTACCTCGGGTGAGACTTCACCTGCCTAGTAGGTGTTTCCAAAAGGATTAGTAGTCAGAGTTTTGTTGGTGTGTTGTTAAGCATTGAACCCTAGGTATGCCCCTGTGCTAACAAATGGTTCCGTTGTCGAGACCTGAAACTGTGATTGCTGGGAACTGAAATAAAGAAAAGAGAGGCTCTATGCATAGATCTATTGTTGAAGTGCGCAATACTCTACTTGACTTGCAAAGCTTTGTGCTAATAAAGAAATCTGATCTGAAGTAAAGAGGTAAGATCTTAAAAGAGGTAAAGCTTTGTGCTTTAACAAGAGAAAAATAAGTGAAATTTTTTGTTTTGAAAGTGTGAACTTAAGTATGTTTAACAGGTTCTGTCCTAGTCTGAAGGCTAGTGTGCAGTTGAAAGAAACAACTAATTTGAGTAAATTTAATGGAAATGAAGAATGATATGTTATTCCTATGCATATAAAGAGTTTTTGGATTAATAAGTGGATGCAGGAACCTAGGAATTTTTTTTGCAGATTGTAGGTCCAACACTATGATCCTAATGAACAATACAGAAGAGGTTGGGAAACATTTAAAAAAAAAGGGGATTGACATTGTGCTATAATTGAAGAAGACTGGGACATCTTGCTAAGGATTACCCTAGCACAGGTCCTATTTGTATTTGTTGTAAGATTTTTGGTCATGAGGTTAAGGATTGTCCATGTGTTGGCACCAGGCTGAAGTGGAAAGAAGGATGGTCATGGGGAAAGAAAGTGTGCATAAATTGAAGTAATAGCTAGAGGAAGAACAACACACACACATGCAAGAAAGAGTGCACAAGGAAAATGACAGTTGGAGGAAGAACAAAACATGCACATGGGAGGAATACCTAACATCAGTAGGGTTAGGGTTTTGGTAATAGATTGTAAATGGTTGAAGAGCCCGATAGATATAAATATAGATACGTAGGTATCATTTAAGGGGGGATTTTTGTAGTGGATCGTTTTTGTATTAGTTGGTTTTTTTGTATTATTCCATCCTAGTTATGTACGAGTGGATTCGACTGTTATGAACTATTTTTTAAGCTGTTGAGATAAGAATAGAGGAGAGGAGGAAGATCTAGGGATTAGATCACAGGCTGTGGAGCCTGGTGTGATCTAGTTCACCTCATATAGATCTTACCCATCTGAGGAGAATTGTAAGCGCATGACACTGGAAATGCAGAGCCACCATAATAAAAGAGCCAAGAGTCAAATACTTGTGGATGTAGCCTAGGAGGGGGTGAACCACAGTAATATCTGTGTAATTTGATGAATGCATGCATATATTTACTTTCTTTCACCCGTTAGTTGTTAGGCTTAATGAATGAGTTAATGCATTGCTATGAAATTGAGTTGTTCAAGAAATAAAATGTGAAAGATAAATGTGCACCTGTTAATAGTAGTAGATTGGAATCACGATTCGTAGTACATGGCTCTGAATAATAAACCCCTATATCATACTCAATCCTAGGATGTAAACACATGATTCTTACAACCACCCATTTAAAGCTATCTCAGGTGAGATTGCGAAGTGCATTCTGTTTACTGCGTTGCCTTTTGGTTTACTAGGGGGGCAGATAGTTTTAGAGACTTTGTTGGAAACCCAAAAGACATGAACCCTGGGTCAATAACACAGATGGTCAAGAAATAAGAATAAATAGCAGATAACCAACAAATGGTTCCATT
Organism: Picea glauca; assembly: GCA_000966675.3. Lineage (NCBI taxonomy): Eukaryota > Viridiplantae > Streptophyta > Pinopsida > Pinales > Pinaceae > Picea > Picea glauca. The sequence goes on from JZKD02S1673053.1 coordinate 58,069, forward strand.
GCCACGTTAATAGGAACGATAAAGGACTGAGTAGATGAGATAGATTGAGAGAAAAGAGAACGAAGAAAAGACGAGAGCAATGAGCCACTAGAAGGGAATGTTGAGACCTTGGAACCCCATGAAAGAAGAAATCGAAGGCTGGTTGAGAACCAAAGAGCTATAGTTTGCATAGAAAGATAATAGAAACCCTAGAATCACACACAAATATCTGGATAAATACGTATTTACTGATTTACACGAAGTCTTTTTCTGTGATTTTCCGCATCTACTACAGGAGTGGATACTAAGGTTGAAGGATAACCACGCGACGAACCGAATTCGACAGCTATATTGGACCCCTATATAGATTGAGCAATTACAACAGGTGAACAAAAAATTCACTTGTGCAATAGAATTTTGGCTTGACAGTATTGTGGCAGGCTTCATCACAGAGTTTGCAGTTGACACAACAAAGTCATACAACACAACAGAGCAAGAATTTCTACGTGGACCCAGAGGAAGGTACATTCAATCACTGTATACTTCTATTAAGATACTACTATATATTAAAGGTTTCATGACAATGGAATCAGACAACTAAGATTCCCTGCGTGCATGGGGAAAGGGGGGAAGCAATGACAGATAGAGGATAAATGGAAGGAGGTCAGGATAAAGTTAAGAAGGAGGAGGAACCCTGGGACCTGATCATGATGGATGATGATTAGATCAAGTGGATGTTAGTGTAATCAAGAACGACGTGTAGCGGAGTACCCTACCAATATAAGGTGAATGCCAAGTAGAGAGCCATAGCCATGAGGAAGGGCTTGGCGAGCGATGTGGAAGAGGTAGAGGATCTCAGGGCTTTGGAGTAGATTGAGGAAATCCTGCGTGCAACATACGGGAGGAAGATGAGAGGTCAAAGAATGGGAGGAGAAGGTAGCCATCCTATCCATATTAATGTCAGTGTGGAACCCATAAACCCATGTGCGACTAATACACCAAATAGAACACCACCATTTAGACAACCGAAGTTTGGAGGAAGCTGACAGTAGGAAGTACATCTACACAGAGAGCAACAACTGGAGGAGCCAGTTCAGGAAACACTAGTCAAGTATCTACATCGTGCGGAGGAGGTAGTAGTTCAATATTCAGAATGGCAGGACACGATCCCACTATCAGATTACCATAATTTCAAGGGGAAGCAATAGAAGACCCTGAGAAGCATTTGTTCATTTCTGCAAATATATGGGAAGAAAAGCATATCACTGATGAAGATACCAAACTCACGCAACTATCGATTATGCTAAGAGACTGCGCACTAGACTGGTACATGAGTCTAGACACAAACAATTCCCCTGGGACGACAAGGACACTGGCCGACATTAATAAATTATTGACAAATGAATTCTAGAAGCTGAGCTCAGAGGATCAATACATGAACGAGATGATTGAAATAAGACAGAAACCAGGAGAATCTGTATGGGATATTGATCACAGATTCAAGCGACTAAAGGGAAAGTTAAAATACCTGATGACTGATATGCAGCATCGACACCTATTATTCCTATGCATAGAAAGGGTTTTTGGACTAATAAGTGGATGTAGGAACCTATAGTTGTTTTTTGCATATTGAAGATCCAACACTATGATCCTAAGGGAAGTGTACAGTACAGAAGAGGTTGGGGAACACTTAAAAGAAAAAGGGAATTGACATTGTTCTATAATTGCAGAATACCGGGACATCTTGCTAAGGAATTCCCTGGCACAAGTCCTATTTTTATTTGTTCTAAGATTCTTGGTCATGAGGTTGAGGATTTTCCAAGGATGATTGCTAAAGTTGAATGGATGAGCATAAGACAAGAAAACTACTAAGAAATTCAAAAGACTAAGAGCATGTTAGAAAGTCATAAAGAAAAATGCTAGAGGGAGTTCAGATTACATTAGTACAGTTGAAAGAAATGATGGATGTTCACAAAGATGTCAGTTTACTAGAGATCCTAAAAGTAAAACAGTGCATAAGTGAAAGAATAAAAGACTTCGACATAGACTATGTTTTGGATGAGGAAACACAAGTGAATATTATGACAAAATAAACTTGGGAAATTTTGGGAAAGCCTACTGTGGTACCTTCGTTGGGAAGGATAGGCTTGTGTAAAGGTAAGATGAAAACTTTATGTGGAAGAGTAACTAATATACCTATTATTGTTCAGAGAACATCGCCTGAAGAGGAATTTGAAGTCATTAAGTTTGTTAGGGACAATGCCCCTTTCCCTATTTTTTTAGGAAAGACTTGGATTGAGAAGGATCATATTAGAAGAAAAGTAGAGGAAGAAGCCACATAAAAGAAAAAGAAAGAACTAAGGGATTTCATAGCTAGGAAAATAGATTGACTAATAAAAGAATGAGAGGATAATTCAAAGCAACATAACAAAGTAAAAACGCAGGAGGAACAAAAAGAAAGAGAATTAGCTATCAAGGTTGAAAGAATGCAAAAATATTTGAAGGACCTATCTATTCAAGAAAGAAGTATATCCACCCAGGAAGTGTTAAGAAAAGGGATATTAAATTCAGACTCTTTGAGGGAACCTCAACAGTGTGAAGACACTACACTGGGGGAAGATATGAATAAAAATGGAAAGAGGATTCCATATACAATTAGAGAAACTCAGATCACAGGAAAGAAGGCAAGGAAGCTCAATGAAAAGAAAGCTAAGATGGAAAAACGACAAGAAGCTACAGAGACCAGATGGAAGACTTCATAGACTGTAACCTCGTAGGAGGTAGGTTCACATAATTTGAACCTCGCTGGAAAAACAAGACCGCGCAGAATGAGACTTCACCTTGGTGAATTTGTATGACTGTTGGAGGCACCCTGATTGTTAGAATGACGCTCCAGCTAGTTAGAAAACACATTTATGGGCTGATGGACCGATTTTGGGACATTGAGAGCATGCCATAACAGACAGATTCACATTGATGGAAGCATTCTTGGCCATTGGAAGATTCCGTTACGATGCCTCGCTTATTTAACTCATTGGATGCTACGTCGGGACCACTTTTTTCTACCCATGGTTGATTGAGCTAAACAAAGAAGTTATCCAAGTGTCAAGCTGTGTTATCTAAAAATAGACCTCACCGTCCGTTTGTTTACCCTGATGTTGGACCTTGACCAAGTTTTGAGGAAACCTTGGTGAGATTTGGCCCACTTTTGGACTTCGACACGATGGTCGAAGATGGAGTGCCCAGGCAGAGTTGAGATCGTGGATCTCACCCATTTTTTCGGGCTATGTGGACCCAATAAGGGGTTTTCTAGGGTTTTTGTAATGGGTTTATGGGATATCGACCCATGGGGTTTACCCATGACTAGGCCATATTGTAAGGGTTTGTAAAATTATAAATAAAGAAGAAAGTATTGTATAAGTAGCAAGCGAGTAGTTTTTGGAGCTAAGTGCTAGTAGTTGAGTTTCTCTGTGCAAAGGAATGTATGTATGTTAAGGATTTATGCTTGATAGAGGGTTGGATCTGTGCTGTGACCTAGTTTTGGAAGCAGGATCTAGTGCTCAGTGCACAGATCCCCTGTCTGGTGTAGAGTTTGACTTTGTGGCTTAGTGCACAGGAGTGAATGAATGTAAGATTCAAGCACATAATAAAGAAGGCAAAGCGGTTGGTGGACGTAGTCCTACACTGGGGTGAACCATGTATATGGGGTGTATTATGGTTTTCTTTGTGCAATGATATGTCTGTTATGTTTTTCTTAGTGCTTATATTAGATGTGTAATGAATATGTATGTGTTTCTTAAATGCATTGCTTATGTTAGAATGCTAGATCTGATTCATAGTGCTAAGTGTTATCTATTTAAGGTGCATAATCTTTTGTTATTACCCCGCTATATCTATCCTGGATTATGTTCTGCAATGTTCATAAGGTAAATAAACTAATGCATATCACTTCCTATCTTTATCGTAATACTCTGCGCAGTGTTAGTATCACATATCTATGTCCCAGCTTGGTTACAGACACCTGCGTCCTGTAACCCCCCCTTCTTCTACCTCAGGTGAGACTTCTCCTGCCTCCCAGGTGTTGCCGAAAGGGCTGGTAGTCGGAGTTTTGTTGGTGTGTTGTTAAGCGTTGAACCCTAGGTATGCCCCTGTGCTAACAAATCGTTCTGTTGTTGGGACCTGAAACTGTGATTGCTGGGAATTGAAGTAAAGAGAAGAGAGGCTCTATGCGTAGATCTGTTGTTGAAGTGCGCAATACTCTACTTGACTTGCAAATATTTGTTCTAAGAAAGAAATATGATATGAAGTAAAGAGGTAAGATCTTAAAAGAGGTAAATCTTTGTGCTTTAACAAGAGAAAAAGAAGTGAAATTTTTTGATTTGAAAGTATGAACTTAAGTATGTTTAACAGGTTCTGTCCTAGTCTGAAGGCCAGGGCACAGTTGAAAGAAAGAGCTAATTTGAGTAAATTTAATGGGAATGAAGAAAGATATGTTATTCCTATGCATATAAAGAGTTTTTGGACTAATAAGTGGATGTAGGAACCTAGGATTTTTTTTTGCAGATTGTAGGTCCAACACTATGATCCTAGTGCATAGTACAGAAGAGGTTGGGAAACATTTAAAAAAAAAGGGGATTGACATTGTGCTATAATTGAAGAAGACCGAGACATCTTGCTAAGAAATGCCTTGGCACAAGTCCTATTTGTATTTGTTGTAAGATTGTTGGTCATGAGGTTGAGGATTGTCCATGTGTTGGCACTAGGACAAAGTGGAAAGAAAGATGGTCATGGGGAAAGAAAGCATGCAGAAACTGAAGTAACAACTAGAGGAAGACCAACACGTGCGCATGCAAGAAAGCGACAGTTGGAGGAAGAACAACACGTGTGCATGGGAGGAATGCCTAATGTCAGTAGGGTTAGGGTTGTGGTAATAGATTGTAAATGGGTGAGGAGCCCGATAGATATAAATATAGATACATAGGTATCATTTAAGGGGGGATTTTTGTAGTGGATCATTTTTGTACTAGTTGGTTTTTTTGTATTATTCCATCCTAGTTATGTATGAGTGGATTTGACTATTATGAACTATTTTGTAAGTTGTTGAGATAAGAACAGAGGAGAGGAGGAATATCTAGGGATTAGATTGCAGGCTGTGGAGCTTGGTGCGATCTAGTTCGCCTCATATAGATCTTAGCCATCTGAGGAGAATTGTAAACGCACGACACTAGAAATGGAGAGCCACCATAATAAAAGATCTAAGAGACAAATCTTTGTGGATGTAGCCCAAGAGGGGGTGAAACATGATAATATCTATGTAATTTGATGAATGCATGCATATATTTACTTTCTTTCAGCCGTTAGTTGTTAGGCTTAATGAATGAGTTAATACATTGCTATGAAATTGAGTTGTTCAGGAAATAAACTGTGAAAGATAAATGTGCACCCGTTAATAGTAGTAGATTGGAATCACAATTCATAGTACATGGCTCTGAATAATAAACCCCTATATCATACTCAATCCTAGGCTGTAAACATATGATTCTTACAACCACCCATTTAAAGCTATCTCGGGTGAGACTGCGAAGTGCATTCTCTGTACTGCGTTGCCTTCTGGTTTACCAGGGGGGGCGATAGTTTTAGAGACTTTTTTGGAAACCTGAAAGACATGAACCTTGGGTCAATAAATCATATGGTCAAGAAATAAAGATAAATAGTAGATAACCAACAAATGGTTCCATTGCCATGTTAATAGGAACGATAAAGGACTGAGTAGATGAGATAGATTGAGAGAAAAGAGAACGAAGAAAATACGAGAGCAATGAGACACTAGAAGAGAATGTTGAGACCTTGGAACCCCATGAAAGAATAAATCAAAGGCTGGTTGAGAACCAAAGAAATAGAGTTTGCACAGAAAGACAATAGAAACCCTAGAATCACACCTAGCAAATATCTAGATAAATACGTATTTACTGATTTATACGAAGTCTTTTTCTGTGATTTTCCACATCTACTACAGGAGTGGATACTAAGGTTGAAGGATAACCATGCAACAAACAAAATTCGACAACTATATTGGACCCCAGTATAGATTGAGCAATTACAGCAGGCGAACAAAAAATTCACCCACACAATAGAATTTTGGCTTGACAATATTGTGGTAGGCTTCAACACAGAGTTTGAAGTTGACACAATAAAGTCATACAACACAACAGAGCAAGAATTTCTACGTGGACCCATAGGAAGGTACATTCGATCACTATATACTTCTATTAAGATACTGCTATATAATAAAGGTGTCATGACAATGGAATCAGACAACTAAACTTTCCTGCGTGCATGGGGGAAGGGGGGAAGCACTGATAGAGAGAGGATAAATGGAAGGAGGTTAGGATAAAGGTAATAAGGAGGAGGAACCCTTGGACCCGATCATTATGGATGACGACCAGGTCAAGTGGATCTTAGCATCATCAAGAACGACACGTAGCAGAGTACCCTACCAATATAAGGTGAATGCCAAGAAGAGAGCCATAGCCATGAGGGAGGGCTTGGCGAGCGATGAGGAAGAGGTAGAGGATCTCAGGGTTGTGGAGCAGATTGAGGAAATCCTGTGTGCAACATACGAGAGGAAGATGAGAGGTCCAAGAATGGGAGGAGAAGGAAGCCATCCTATCCATATTAATGTCAGTGTGGAACCCATAAACCCATGTGCGACTAATACACCAAATATACCACCACCATTTAGACAACCAAAGTTTGGAGGAGGTCTGACAACAAGAAATACATCTACACAGGGAGAAACAACTGGAGGAGCCAATTCATGCAACACTAGTCAAGTATCTACACCATGCGGAGGAGGTAGTAGTTCAATATTCAGAATGGTAGGACATGATCCCACTATCAAATTACCATAATTTCGAGGGGAAGCAACATAAGGCCTTGAGAATCATTTGTTCATTTGTTCAAAGATCTGGGAAGAAAAGCATATCACTGATGAAGATACCAAATTTGCGTAGCTATCAATTACGCTAAGAGACCGCGCACTAGACTGGTACATGAGTCTAGACACAAACAGTGCCCCTGGGATGACTAGGAGACTGGCTGACATTAAGAAATTATTGATAAATGAATTCCAGAAGCCGAGCTTAGAGGATCAATACATGAACAAGATGATTGAAATAAGAGAGAAACTAGGAGAATCTGTATGGGATATTGATAAGAGATTCAAGCGACTGAAGGGAAATTTAAAATACCCGATGACCAATATGCAACATCGACACCTATTTGTCAACTCACTACTCCCACACTTAAAGTATCCCTTACGACAATATAAGTTTTAGATGCAAGTAGAGGCTCTTCAAGTATCCTTGCAACTGGAAGAGAACCAATACCAGAATATAGACCCGGCTATCGAAGAACTAAAGGAGTATTTGAAGAATTTAACATTTCAACTGAACCAGAATAAGAACAAGGGAAAATGAGAAGTCGTTTGGTGCACCACATGTAGGACAGAAGGACACCACTAGAACGAATGCCCAACATTCGTGTAGTATATGGCAACAAGTATGCCAAATCGTCTACCACAGGGAGGATTATGGTGCGAAATATGCAAGAAACCAAGTCATGACCCTTATCACTGCACGATGATGCAAAAATACCACACAGTTCCAAAGAATTCATATTTCAACTTTTGTAAGTCAGTGGGCCACGAAGACAAAGATTGCAAGACTATGGAGCTAACGCGGGAAAGAACATCATATGCATATAGGGTACAGGCCGAAATGATGACTGGGAAAGCAACACCACAATTCAATCAAGCTCCAGCTCCATACAACATTGCACAACAATAGTATAATACTACTCAACAACCCTACAATAATGTGCAGCTGCAGTACAACCCGACACAACCCCAGTACAATACTGCGTAGTGTAATCAGGCACCACAGTATAACGCCTTGAGAGTTGATCGAGTGGGCTACATAGGAGGAGGATGAGCTAGAGGAGGTTTCAAATGTGGTAGAGGACCAGTCACATGTCACAATTGTCAGCAAATAGGACATTATACATGAGACTAACCACTCCCACCAACAAATTGTATGTATTGTCATGCATCGGACCATGATACAGAAGAATTTCTGACTCTACTAGTGAAGATTCAGGAAAAGAGGAACCATAACAATTAGAATGTTCATTGGATTTGAGTCGAAGCAAGGGATGACGAACGAAACATCAATATAGTCACTGGTGGAGGAACGAAAACAGGAAATGACACAATTCAACAAGAACCAATGCAAAACCAATGGGTAAAGAAGAACACTGACCCCAAGAAGTAGTTCGATGTGCAAAAGGAAAAGGATATTTTTAAAGAAGCCCGACAAGAATTTCAGAAGGAGGACATAACGTTGACTGCACAACGAAGCAAGGAAGCCCCAGAATATGAGATGCCACCATCACTAGACCATACCAATGGAATGCAACCCAAGGGACAAGTAAGGACAATCAAAGGCTTTTTGCAATCATGCGTAAAAGTGTTACGTGATCCTTCATTTATGAAAATATTGCAAAACATACTAGAAAAATGTAGTAGTGAGACAGAAGAAAAGCTAGAACAAAACACCATCAATCACCTACACACAAGAAGAAGAACAAGTAGGGAATTTAGACTAAATGCTAACATTGGGGATTTTAATATGGGAGACATTATACTAGAACTAGGATCCAAAGTGAATGTGCTACCAAAAGATGACATGTAAATGCATGGGAGAACCAACAATGGGATACTCAACCGTTCAATTAAAACTAGAAAATCAATATAGAGTCCTACCAATAGGTAGACTGAAAGGAGTAATTGTAGATCTGGATGGAGTGCACACTAAAGTAGACTTTGAAGTCATCGAAATAGCAGATGAAAATACACCTTACCTAACATTTTTTGGTCTGGATTGGGCGTTTGACAACCAGGCCATAATCAATTTGAAAACCAGGAAAATGACATTTGAGTTCGGAGAATACAGGGTCATAGCACCATTAGATCCATAAGAAGGGGAGAGGTTTGTAGAACCCACTTCCTTGGACTTAGAGGAGATAGACCAGTTGTATAGAAAAACTACATGCAATGAGGATTATGTAAACCCAACTGCAGACAGGGTACTCAGTTGACGAAGCATTACTTCATGTGCAACAGACTCAAACACCGAGTTAGAAAAATGGCAGCAGAGACAACACGAAGTATCCACGAGAAGATGTGCAAGAATAGACCGCACAATAAGGTGGGTAGGCATAGAAATCAGAGAACCACCCATTTTCCATGGACTAAATGATTTAGAAACATTCTTGACACAATACAAAGACAAAGTATTAGAGAATTAGAGATTGTTATCACTTGACTTAGCACTCAAGGCCACACCCGCAAGATGGTGGCGCGCACATAAAGAGACCATCACAGACCGATATCAATGTAAGTGATTACTGCGCATATGGTTCGGCACAGAATAAGAATACAACAAACAATAGAAATATGAAGGACAAGAGGCACCAGTGGAACACTTGGCAAAGTGCAGAATGCTGTGGAAGATGAGACCACTGGAGGAATGGCCTCATCACTTCATACATACTTTAGAGGGAATACCAGTGAATTGGTATACAAACCAGGACTTGCGCAAAGGAAATACAACATGGATGACATTGCAACAAAAATTTACAGTCACTTTCTCATTCGAGCATGAGAACCCAACATAGATACAGCCCTGAAACGGATCAGAGGATTCATATTCATTAAAGAACCAGAAATATAACTTATCACAAAAGAACAACAGTGGAATAAACAGACAGTCAAGGAACTACTGTCATGTTACCATGTACAGGAGGAAACACGAAATGAAGATGATCCACACGATATTCAGATCGAAGAAGTATAAGGTGAAAGAGATGTGGAAGGACCACCCATAGAATCAAAATTCATTTCCACACCAATCAAGGTAAAGGAGGTTAACATCGGGACAACTGAGCAGCCCAAAATGGCAAGCATTGGAGACTACTGGGATGAGCAGACAATAGAGAGCATCACCAAGTTGTTGCATGAATATAGAGACCTCTTTCCCACAACATTTACAGAGATGAAGGGTATAGCTGGAGAATTAGGAGAAATGAAGATACCACTCAGATCTGACGCGAGACCTACCAGACAACGACCCTATAGACTGAACCCCATATATAAACAAAAAGTTAAAGATGAGATCGACAGAATGCTCAAAGCCGGCATCATCGAACTAGTTGAGGAATCAAAATGGATAAGCTTGATGGTAGTATAGGACAAGAAACAAGGAAGAGAGATCAGGTTATGCGTCAACTTAAGGAAGTTGAACAATGCATGCATACAAGACCCATTCCCTACACCGTTCACCGATGAAGTGTTAGAGAATGTGGGGGGACATGAAGCTTACTCATTCAATGATGGATTCTCAGGCTACCATCAGATTAAGATAGCACAAGAGGACAGACACAAGACCACATTTACGATAGAATGGGGATCTTATCAGTACACAGTCATGTTGTTTGGACTGAAGAATGCACCCACAATATTCTCCAGAGTATTCATCGCAGCATTTAAGGAATTCATCCATCAGTTTCTTGAAGTATACCTAGATGATTGGACAATATATATCCTGTTGAAAAACCATGTGGAAGTCTTATGGTTGATGTTAGAGAGATGAAGACAGTGCTAGATATCATTGAATATCAAGAAATGCATATTTGGAACACCGTTTGGGATACCATTGGGCCATATAGTATGCAAACAAGGCTTGCTAGTGGATCCAGCAAAGATCACAATCATTGTTAACTTACTAGCACCAAAAACAGTCTGCCAACTAAGAGAAACATTAGGACACACAGGATACTATAGGAAATTCATCAAAGGATACGAGAATATCATAGCACCAATGGAAAAACTGTTAAGGAAGGATACAAAGTATCAATGGAACAAAGAGTGTCAACATGGTCTGGATACCCTGAAGGAAAATATGGTTACCACACCAATACTAGTATTTCTAGACTCGGAAAAGACATTCCATGTGCATGTAGATGCATCAATGATAGCACTTGTAGCTATCTTAGTTCAGCAAGGAGCGAGAGACTTGGATCACCCTATAGCGTTCGCAGGAAGAAAGCTATCAGACTCCAAACAGAATTATAACACGACAGAAAGAGAAGGCCTAACCATTGTTTATGCACTGCAAAAGTTCAGACATTACCTATTGGGAAAACACTTTAAGATGTTTACAAACCACTCAACTTTGAAATACCTATTCAAAAAGCAAGTGTTGTGGGGGAGAATCTGTCAATGGTTAATTCTATTTCAAGAATTTGATTTTGAGGTAATAGTTAAACCAGGAAGACTGAATGCAGGACCTGACCACCTATCCAGGGTCACAAATGGAGAAGAACCTACGAATTTAGAAGACAAATTTATAGATGCACAATTATTCTCAGTACATATTGCTAATGATTACTTCACAGAGATCATCCAGTACTTGAGGACGGGCACTACCCCGCAAGAATATACCACCGTGCAGAAGAAGAACCCGGTAGTCCACGCAGCCGACTATCAATTGATCGCAGGACATCTATACAAGATGGGAGAAGATAACATCTTATGCAGGTACATGTTAGAGCATGAGCGACCAAGAATTTTAGTAGAAGCACACGAGGGAATAGCAGGAGGGCATTATGCAGGAAAAGATACCGCACAGAAGGTACTACGTGCAGGACTATGGTGGCCAACAATTCACAGAGACTCAAAAGAGTACTGTCAGAGATGTGATGTCTGTCAAAGGGTAGGAAAACCCAACAGAAGGGATGAGATGCTGCTATGAACACAAGTAACATTACAAGCATTTGAAAAATGGGCAATAGACTTTGTGGGAACAATTAACCCACCAACCAAAAGAACAGGGGAAAGATACATTATCACCGGGACATAATACCTAACAAGATGGGCAGAAGCTGCCCTAGTAAAAGATTGCAGCACAGAGACACCTGCACACTTCTTGTTTGAACAAGTAATCACTAGATTTTGGTGCCCAAGAGTTTTGATGAGTGACCAAGGCACACACTTCATAAACAACACCATCCGCGTGTTGACTGAAGAGTTTGAAGTTCATCACTAGAAGGGCACACCATATCACCCACAGGAAAATGGCACAATAGAAGCCTTCAACAAAATTATGGAGAATGCATTGACAAATATCTGTAACATCAACATAGATGACTGGGACCTCAAAGTACCAGTAGTATTATGGGCGTATTGGACTACATGAAAAAATTTGTCAGGGAACACACCATTCAAACTAGTCTATGGCCAAGAAGCATTAGTGCCATTAGAATGTTTAGTACCCAACTTATGCGTAGCAACTATCACACAAATGACAGAACGAGGCGTAGTACAAGAGAGACTGAATCAGTTATTGTCAATGGAGGAAGACCGAATTTTGGCAGGATTCCATCAACAAGTGTAGAAAGAAAAAGATAAATCTTGGCACGATCGACACATCAAGAATTAAATGTTCAAGGAAGGAGATCTAGTATTTCTCTACGACAACAAATCATTTCAGCACTTGGGGAATCTTAGAATGCATTGGTTAGGACCATACGAGGTAAAATCTGTCACAGATGGAGGAGTTGTACAGTTAAGATATTTAGCAGGCGCAAACCTCAGGGGAATGATCAATGGGAGCTGACTGAATTTGTATAAGGACAGTCGACCACCCACCGTGCAGTAAAAGAAAAAAAATCAAAAATCAAAAAGAGAACAAAAAGGAAACAAGACTAAAAAGCATGCAGCATGCCAACGATAGAAAGGCCACATGACATTCGAAACACGAATTCATCAAAGGCAAGGACAACAATCATATACAAAGGGAAACAAGCAAGAAAAGGAAAGTCGACAAAAGCAGGCTGACAGGACAACACTAGGCGGAAGTAAAGCATGACAAGGATCAATGGGACATCACATTAAACACACCAACTAGATACAAAAAAGAAATCATAATGGAAACTATGAAATCTCCGTAGATGCATTGAACCCATAGTTATGATGCATTAAACACATAATGGAGGAAGCATCCTCGACAAGCTTTGTGACAAGCCCATACAACATGCGAGCATGGGAGAAACTAGTCTATTCGCGAAAGGAGCACAGAGAGAGAGTAATAGCAGCCAGAACGAACAGAGAGAGACCACAGAGCTCACCAAAGTTATTAGAACTCAACAAACATTCGACAATCACCACTATGGCACTGCCAAATCCAGAAGAAGAAGGCCAGACAACCAGACCGACTAGGGTTCAAACTAGGTCATGAGGACTGCTGGAAGAGAATGAATAATAGCAACTAGAGATCATCGATATCGATGAAATCCCATCTCCAGAGACGATATCGGTGAACTCTACATCGATTGTCGAAGATATTCAGTAGACACAAGAAAAATCCATGAAAGAGGATACGCCAGTAGAGGCGCAGGAGCCTTAGAATGAGGAAGTGAAAACTCAGGAGGAAGTGCAACCAGAAAGCACTGAATAAACCCTCGAAGTTAACAGAACGACACAAAATCTGGAAGCAACAGTGCAACCAGACGAGTTGCAAATGACCATCTCAGGTCAACCACCAGAGGAGACCATTGCAAATGCCTCGGCTTGGCCATAATGGTTGATGGGGGAACAACTGAAAGTTGTTGGAACTTCGAACCAGCCATCGCAATAAGAAGATAAAGTTCATATACTGAGCTCACCTCGCAAGAAACCTGCAGCATAAATTGTTCTACCATGCATACCAGCTAGAGTACAGGAAGAACCAGAGCTACTGGGTCACGTTGGGAAGCTCAAATATTCATACCATGACGTATTAGACGAAACCAAGTTCTCAGAACTTGCACAGAGGGTCTTTATGCAGACCATAGGCATAACCCAACTTGGAGAAATGATCAACCAACCACACCAGTGGGCTGCTGGGCTGGAGAGAACAATAATCTTAGGTTTGCCGAAGCTACCACATTTTGGCAGAGGCCAGTACGCGACAACATGCGTCAAGTAGTTGTTAGCAGTCACACATGGAGGGGATATATGGCTGGACAAAACCATCCCCATAACCATTGATCTTATTGCACAAATAATAGTATTACCAATCCAGGGTGTTAGCACGTAAAATTGTGGTCTTAAATTTTTTTTAAGCGCTTTCATCATTTCATTCTTTCTTTTATTTTCCTAGGTCTTTTGCTAATTGTCATAATATTCAAATTCTTCATCAAGCCCTGATAATATTTAATTTGATCCATTTTAACCCATAAACTCTATGGTTAACCCATAAACCCTATGGTCTCTGTCTTTTGACTTGCTTTTTTAGCCTAAAATCCTATTTTTGTGCTTCTGTATATTTTCAAATAAAAAACTATATTTTTATTTGTAAATTTTACCAAAAAGTGGTGTGTGCTCAAGTATCAAACTTCTAATTCTAATCCTAAGTCACACTACATATCAAGCTAATTCATATGCCAAGCCTAACGCAAGTGCCAAGCCCGATTCTTTTCCACTTGTCTCATCAAATATGCTATGAGAGTATTGGCGTATATAAAGGCAACAATATCTAATTCCCTGCGACATATGGGATATGTTTCATGAGGTGTTTTTTAAAATAAATTGCAAGCTTCCAGGTGCCAAGTGATTATGCAGGTGTTGAAGAAATAAATTTATCCATGATATATATGATTATGTTCCCAATTTCTTGCCCATTCCACCGTTTTCATGCATGGATGTGCAAAGGGGAGTGCGCTACAGATTTCACAGTGCACTGCCAAATTTCTTGGGCGTTGCGATTTCTACACTGGGCGCTACCAAGTTTCCTGGGCACTTTGATTTCCACACTGCGCTACCAACTCTCTTGGGCACTACCAACTCTTCTGACCGCTGTGGATTCCATAGTGCACTACCGAAATTCGCTACCAAATTTCTGGCAGAGACAGAATTTGCACAGAGACACACTAGAGTGGCACTACCTATTTTGCTACCTGTCTAGTTTTGAGGTTGTGCTACAGAGTCTCATGAAATTTGGTGAAGAAATTATGAAGTGCGCTACTCAGAATGCTACCCGATGATGCTACTAGCTAGCACCTAGAATCAAGGAGTTCGAATTCATTACTCTTTTAAGTGGCTGATGATGTGGAGAATGGCTGAGATAGTAGTTGGAAACATGATAACAACTTACAACCTTTACAGGACACCTAGAATGCAAGAGGAGGCGCATCAATGAATATCAAGTGAGGAAGTTTCATTTAAATATTGTTGGATCAGTTTCTAGCATGTTTCCTTTTTTATAGTAGTTTGTTTATAACTGCTAGCACAGGTGTTCAATTGATAAATGTTGTTGGAGAATCCTATGTGAGGAAGGCCATATCGTACCTCTAGCTGTTGCCTTTCCTTTTTGTTATAAATCCATGTTCCAAATGAGAAGGAGAGGGGTTCGAATGGTTGAGCCGAGGCTCCCGAATTGTAATGTTTTGATAAAGTTATGGTGAACTGGTTATGTACTTGATTTGAGACATCTTGGTTAATAGAAATCAACTTCGCTTTCTAGCTTATTTGCTTCTGATGCTAAAGTGTTCATGCTTTGAATGATTCACATGAATGGTTGTGGTGATATTATGATGCATGTTTGATTATTATATTATCATGATATTTCTTTAGTTCCCTTAAGTTCTAAACTCAAGAAGATCTTGTGTTAAGACTCTTTCTTCCTTAGGTTGACTGCAGACTTGATGTTTACAACAACTTCTACATTCCTCTCACTGAAGTATTCCCTCTGTTCATACTTTTTCTCACTTACTGATTGAAGTTAGTCAAGACCTCGATTGCTTGTGCATGCTAGCCTAGATTTCTGAGTTAAAAACTTATTATTCTGAGTCTTGTCCATTTGACCTTTTAAAAAAATCATTTACATTTACAAATCTTTTGATGTTACCAAGCTCACCTGATTATAGTCTAGGGTGAATTTTGGAGCGATAACACGGGGTATGGATCTCGCATTGATTTTGGATGACAAAGAAATGAAGAAGAAATATGGCACCACCAGGGGAACGAGGGGCATCATGATCAAACAAATCAACAACACATCTACACAATTGGGGGCAAATATCTTAGCCTGAAAATTGCTCAGAAAATGTTGCAAAGACAAAGTACTAGCTGGAGTCATTGCAGTTGCAGCCTAGTGTGCAGAAGGCACCTCAATGAGCTGGGTGCCATATTTATTAAACTTATTTCAAGAGGAATGCATGGATGTGTAGGACCTAGGCACAAAATTCCACTACTCATGGATGATCACCTTGATAGCTTTCATGGGATGGAGAGAACAAGGGTATGTAATTTTTTGTACTAGACCATAGTTCGTGGGAGCTAGATACCTATTATTGAGATCTGGGACACAGGCTAGGAATAAGAGGGAGAACATAATCATATTCGAATCATACCTACAAGACATACAAGAAGCTATTAGCCGATCATGGAGAATAACACTAGAGGCTGTTGTGCGATATGCAGTCATCACCAACTTCCCATCCACACACCAAACAATGTGGATACAATCAAGGTAGGATCTAGATAAACAGTGGCTACAGATGCGCTAGTGCATCACAGAGGGTGATATCGATATGTGTTATAACCCTAAATTTCACTATCCCTGCTTACCTGGCATCAGGCCTACTCATGCCTCTTCCTAGCCAAAGCCATGCTGAGTAACTCCTCAAAAAACACTTAAAACAAGCAACCCGCGCCCTAACTTCTCACTGGGCGTGGGCATCCACTTGTTGTCCTTATACTGAATGCGGGCATCCGCGGGCTAACCCAAAACAGCCCGTGGGTACATAACAAAGCAAAAAATCAGGAAAGTTTCTGCCGGGACACGAGGCTTTTTGTCAATTAACTAGAACTCCGAGCCATGCATGGCCGAGAGTTCGCCAAAAACCCTAGCTCCTTCGAGCCTATAAAAGGAGGGGTAGGGGTACTATTCAGAGGGAGGAAAATCATAGCAAAGAAACTCTGCCAAATTGCCAAGCCAGTTTTGTCCCAACCCTTTAGCCTTGCCTCAAGCTT
>JZKD02S1673053.1:108688-169879 GCA_000966675.3 Picea glauca
TTTTGGCCTTCATGTAATATATCCCTCCTCCACATTGACTAGGGATTATGACATAGGTTATTCCATGGTGTCAAGGTGTATGAGACACTTATATGACACTTTATGACACTTAGGGAGAAGTACCTAGGTGTGCAAATTTCATGTGTAACATAAGAGCATAGACATATGAACGCCTCGTTGAGGATCCAGAGCTGAGTAAGCTAGAAGCATAGTTACAGGAGGCGCAAGAACAAGAATTTTCAGTGTAGGCGCAGATGAAGTTGTTCATCGGAGTTTAAAGAATGAAGAGATCCCAAGAGAAGTGCGTTGTACAACAGTATATCACTGCCCTCCAAGGATATGTAATGGAAGTCACACAGAAGCTACAACCTGTGCAGGATGAAGTCTGCAAGGTGTTCGAAGAGATTGATGGATAGGGTTCGCAATTGGATCAAGTGGTTGCATCAGTAGAAAAACACCTAGAAGGGCATGTTACAGAGAAGACGATCTAGGAGCTCGCTGAGAAGGAGGTTCAGGGGAAGCAACAAGTCGAGGAAACTCGAGTTAAGCTTGAGGCCTTTGAAGCAACATTGTCTAGAATTGAGTGACTTGGGATGAGTCACAGGTGAGTGTTGGGGGCCTGTTGGCCCTCGACCAAGTTTTGAGGAAACCTTGGTCTTATTTTGCCCACTTTTGGACTTAGACATGATTGTCGAAGATGGAGCACCTAGGCAGAGCTAAGATCATGGATCTCACCCATTTTTGTGGGCTATGTGGAACCAGTAAGGGGTTTTCTAGGGTTTTTGTAATGGGTTTATGGGATGTCGGTCCATGGGGTTTACCCATGATTAGGCCTTATTGTAAGGGTTTATAAAAGTATAAATAAAGAATAAATTATTGTAGAAGTAGAAAGCGAGTAGTTTTTGGAGCTAAGTGATAGTATTTGAGTTTCTCTGTGAAAATGAATGTATGTATGTTAAGGATTTGTGCTTGATAGAGGGTTGGCTCTGTGCCCTGACCTAGTTTTGGAAGGAGGATCTGGTGCTCAATGCACAAATCTCCTGTCTAGTGTGAAGCTTGACTCTGTGGCTTAGTGCACATGAGTGAATGAATGTAATATTTGAGCACATAATAAAGAAGGTGAAGTGGTTGGTGGACGTAGCCCTACATTGGGGTTAACCACATATATATGGTGTCTTATGGTTTGCTTTGTGCAATGATATGTCTGTTATGTTTTTCTTAGTGATTTGATTAGATGCGTAATGAATATGTGTGTGTTTCTTAAATGCATTGCTTATGTTAGAATGCTAGATCTGATTCAGAGTGCTAAGTGCTAAGTGTTTAAGGTGCATAATATTTTGTTATTACCGCACTAGATCTATCTTGGATTATGTTCTGTGATGTTCATAAGGTAAATAAAATAATGCATGTCACTTCCTAGCTTGATCAGAATACTCTGCACAGTGTTAGTATCACAGATCTATGTCCCACATTGGTTACAGACACTTGCATCCTGTAACCCCCCCTGCTTATACCTCAGGTGAGACTTTGCCTACCTCTAAGGTGTTGTCAAAAGGGCCGGTAGTCAAGGTTTTTTTGGTGTGTTGTTAAGCATTGAACCCTAGGTCTTCCCCTGTGCCAACACCCAACCTGTCTGTTTAAAAGTTAGAATGTCGGGTGAACCTAGCGAATTAGAGAATTCTGTCGAGGAAGTCCTCAAGAAGCTAATGGTCAACATAATGATATCCGAAGGTTTCCAAGCATCATCAACTAGGGGACTGCATGCTTCCCCTTTGACTGGACACCGTTCTGGCTGTGTTAACCCTGTGACTGAGCAGCGAAGTAAGCACCATGACAATCTGGCTATGCGAGGAAGATCCCGTCGATCCTACCCGAGTACATTCCACCTTTGGATGGCTCCGTTAACCATGAAAACATCCCATGAAATTTTGAGTACGCCATATTCACTACGTATATTTCAAAAGGAATACATGTAGTTGGGAGTTAGTTAGGATAGATCCCGCTA
The DNA here is from genome assembly GCA_000966675.3 of Picea glauca. Taxonomy (NCBI): domain Eukaryota; kingdom Viridiplantae; phylum Streptophyta; class Pinopsida; order Pinales; family Pinaceae; genus Picea; species Picea glauca. Next base: position 110,694 of record JZKD02S1673053.1, read on the forward strand.
TTGAAGAACAACAACTTCAATTTAGGAGACATAGAGAACTACGCTATGCTAGTGCCCCAATGCTACCTGATGAAGTCAACTGGAAAGAAGCCTCGCCTTGTCTCAGAACCATGGATTAAAGGGATAGCATAGTCCACCATGATGAATGTGATGAAGATCCTGCATTTTGGCAGCCACCAGGAGGTTAACGCTTGCGTTAAAATACTCTTGTTGTGCTATCATGTTGGATACCTATGGCTCGACAGAAGGATTACTGTGGATATGACGTTGATCCACCAGATCACAGGATTAAGTGTGAAGGGACTTGACCCTCAATAGTTTTATCCAAGGGAGGCTTCAAACCATTCCTTGGCACAACACATCAAGGAATCTTATAGAGAAGTAGAGAAAGGAAAGCAAGGTTACAAGGTAGCCTCTATACAGGATGGCGCAGTGCGCCTCGCTTGCCAACTCATAGCTGGAAAGCTCATAAGGAAAAACTACCCCACACAGGTCACCGGGTTCATGGTGGACCTCGTAGGAAAATGTGTGGAGGGCATGCAGATGGACTGGGCAAACTACCTCGTCAATGAGCTTGAGAAGGATTTCCATGAAGCCCAAGATTTGGGATATGAATTCCATTACAGCTAGCTGATCATTTTGATTGCATTTGTCGCTTGGAAAATGCCTGAAGGAGCCACCTTCCAAGAAATCGAACCCTCAGAGCCATTGGTCGCTCGGTTTTCAACCCTATGGTACACTAATGACATGACGAAGCAGTGGCAATCCAATGTCATGTTTCATGCATACTATCAACAATTAAAGTTTGTCATTAAATCATTTCCATGCATGACACCATGCACCTTGCAACAGTACCAACCAATTACAAAGTTCTATGTAGATCCACATTTCATCTACATAACTACGCACAGAGATGAAAAACATGAAGAATTACAATCGTACTACAAACTGACAGATGAATATATGGAGCATATCACAAAGGAATGGTCAGAGGAGTTCCTCGTACCTGTTGCTGATGCAGAATTATCTGACACTGAGACCCTAGGAAGCCCCATAGTGACAAGAGTTGAGCATGTTGGACACTCTAGTGGGACGAAGAATAAGAAAAAGCAGGAGGAAGTCCAGGATATATACAGCGATAAGGAGGAAAATGCCTCTTAAGAAAATGGGTTTGGCTCACCACGAGGAGAAGAAGACGAAGAAAATGGACAAGGAGGAGGAGATGAGGGAGCAGAAGAGCAAGGAGGAGGTGAAGCTACCACCCCTCCACTTGAGGTTCCCCCTGTTGGGATAATAACACTGTAGAAGAGGAAGGTTTCTCCAAATAAACCTTCAACAAGGAAGAAAACACATGCTAATAATCCCCAGTCGGAGGCCATGCTCATAGATGATGACATCAGTCTGGTCCGCGGAGCTATGGAGGATGACTTATGAGGACATCTTGCAAATATTTGGAGAGAATAAGGAGGATCTATACGGGAGAATTGAGAAGGAATTGAATGAAGTAAAACAAGTTGTTCATTTGGTCTACACTGTACCTACTGTGCCTTCCTTGTCACAGATTGCAGAATTGGGGGTTGGACCATCGCAATTGAGAAGAGTTGTGGATGCAACAGAAGGCTGACTCCAGAGTGTCTAGAAAGAGAAGGAGAACGCTACAAAATCCTTGAAACATGAGAAATATGGAATCCTAGCACAATTAAGAGCAGAGCAGGAAAATGTAGCAGCCCAGGAAAGTGAGAAAGCAGAGCTTCAGGCAAAGCTCCAGAAGGAAAAAGCCCAGCTAGAGAGAGAAAAGGAGCAGTTGCTTGCAGAGCGGGCTGTTAGTGCTCTGTAATTTGCCTAAGGCTACGGAGGCAATCACAGAGGTAACCTTGAACCGCTTCGAGTCTTGGATCTAGCCCTCCAAGACTCAGAGAGGGATCTCTCTATTAGATTTAACTTGGTTTGTAAGGGGTGGATTTTAGGCTAGCTATGAAAGCAATAAAAATATAGAGTTGGGGTTTTTAAATGGTCGTTTTGGGACAGCAAGGAGGGCCATTGGGAAAATTGGGTCTGTGCTTTAAACAATGTGATTCCCTCTTAGATCTGGACAAAGTTCTCTCATAGGGAAAGGTAGCGGCAATATTGGATCGAATTAAGTTTTGATGGCGTCGGTTTGAGGAAGAAGTAAGGGAGGTAAAATCTAGGCACAGGAGTAGCTAAGAATCCCTGAACTAAGCTTAAGTAGAAAACATAAAGATCATCAAAAGCTCAGAGGTAGAGTATCTGCTGATAAATTTCGCTTCTATTACTTTCCTTCTGACAATAAGAACTGAAAGCAAGCATAATGATCACTGGAAAACATTAAACAGAGAAAAAACACCACCAATATCACCACACAAGAATCCTGTAAAAGAAAGCATGTCTGATTACTGATCAATCATTAAAAATTACAGAGAAATTCTCTGGCTAAACACAACCCTCAGCTCCAACAAAGAAAACTACAAATTCAGGCCTAAACCTCTCACACAGGTCGACCCTCTCCTATTCTGCCCAGTCGAACACCCTTCTAGTCTTTTACATGTGTATATATAATAAAAAATTCCCCCAACCTTCCGCTTTAATGCTTTTGACACCTGTAGGCTCTCTTCTACAATAAACCAGACAACAAATCAAATGGAAACTAAATTTGATATCTGCTACTTGGTTGTCCCGAATTTACTGAAGGTGGTTGATGCTGTGTTGGCAGTTGGAGAGACGGTGCTCTAACCATTTCCTGAAGTATAGAACATCTCTGCCACCTCTGTCTAACTACTCTGCCACCTGTGCTTAACTTCTCTTCCACCTTTGTCTAACTACTCGACCACCTATTCCTTATCGATTTTGCAATCAATATGTATCCCCTGCTTGAATTGCGTTATTTCCATTACCTTAAGAGGATGTACAACTTTTACTTGAATGGTTTCAACCTTTAAGTCGGCTTGTTGTATTATGTAGCGTTGAGTTATAGTATCCAATAATCAGAGACATTTCAGAATAGCATTAACAACAGTGGAGGAAAGCCTTGCCAGAGAAATAATGACTGACTGACAAGGTCCTTCTTTTACAACATCTTGGCCAGCAACAATAGCATCATCTGCAACTGTAGCTTCTGCTTCTTTAATTCACCTCAAGATTCTTCGATTAAGCCTCCATATCTCATTCTAGAGTAAGCCTGCATAATTTCATTCTCATCAAATCCCCAAGGAAAGAAGCGACTCCAAACACACAAAAAGTCCTTATTTCGTATCCATAAATGATGTGAGCAAAATGCCAACAAATCAAGCATAACTGTAATGATCAAGTGGACATTGGATCCTGTTTCAAATACCTAGTCCAGGTTACCAATAATCTATTGTGGAGAAGACAATTTCATCCGTGGACATTTAGACTCTGGTTTTCTAATCTCTAAGAGCTTAGTCTCAGGAAGAAGATCACTTTTCTCCTTATGCACTGCACGTGGATAATTTGATATATACCCCATCCATAATATAATACGATACCTCAACCTCTGAACCCCGCAAGCCATTCTGAAGCACACTACTAATCATTATCATGTTCAGGATCAATCATGTACAAAAAAGCTTGCAGCGACTATCATGTAGCATAAAATGAGCATTAACCCTTTGAAATAGTTTGATGTACCTTCCTGAAGCATAAATGATACCAAAATGACTATAATAAATATTGTACCAGTCTCAAAAAGTTGAAAGTTTAAATCCATGGACTTTCCCATGATCCAACCAACCACCACATAAAAGGGAATCACAAACATTGCTATTTGAGTTGAAAGTTCAATCGCAACACCTAGTGAGCTGTCCCGCTTATCTTTCATAGCAAACATTATAAAACTTGCATGCTCTGCAACATTCCCAACAATTGGTAGAGGAATCACACTTATAAAAGCAACTGGAACATTCCAAGACTCGAATGCCCCCTCTATGGCATTTACAAGATATCCTGAGAGAAAAGAAATCCAATAAGTTTATGTTGTCCTATTTTAAGATGTTTCTTGCTGTTTGAAAAGACAGAAGGTACCACCGATGACCACATCCTGCTTGAGAGAAGAAACATCCCAAACAGTGAAAGCAAGTTGGGCATCAACAATCAAATCCATGTACCTTGCGCTCAGTTTGATAAGAACACCCTTCACCAATAGGAGGTTTTGGCAAATCAACCTGCACTTTATTGTCATCAAGAATTGCAGGCAGGCGATCTAAGAGATCAATGGGTATACAATGCGAGGACTGGTAATTTGTTCCACAGATTTTGTGATACCACAATTTGCTGGTACATCCCTCGGACACCTCATAACCTTCTCTGCATGCGTGCTCCTCCGCGTTGGACACCTTAACTCTGTTTCGAACATTTGGCACGGGGTAAGAGATGCGTTTTATATATATGTTTTTTTACTTTCTGTGGGAAATATCCCACATTCGTGTGGTGATCTAAACTTTAGGTGCTTATAAGAGCCAACAGTTATGTAATCATTCGAAGAAGTGAGCCTGAGGCTTGGGCTTTGGGGTTTGGTGTCAGTGCTGGCTTGTGAACTTTCTGTTGGGTGCATGACACAGTGCTTACCCTTGGTGTTGGGTATTCGGGTGGTTGGCCCTAGGCCACTAAAACTTCCTAGTGAAAATTTTGTTAATTTCTTTAAAAAACTCTGCATAAAGGCAAAGGCCGAGGGGCCATTTTTAATTTTGCTAAATTTACCAAATTTTGGTGAACAAACCAAATCTGTCTTTGCCCCACCATAATTAAAATTTTACCATTTGAAACCAATCCACCATTTTTTCACTAAAAAATGCACCGAAACTCGCTTTGCAACTCGCACGCAAGCACTCATCTAATGCTTGGTCATTGTCGGGCACTTTCCACCGCCTTCGCCATGCGTCATGAGCAAACACATATGCCTGAAAAAGATAAATATTATTCAGAACGCTAATCCCCTATTATATAGGGTTCTAACATAGGCTCCACCTGGGGAAGATAGCTCTGAAGGAGGTGTCTAGAATCGCTGAACTCTTAATTTTGCCGACCAGTTGATCATTGGGATGCCCCCAGACTGTAAACTGAAAACAAAACCATGAAGAGACGAAAAAGAAAAGATGCTCATTCTGTTGAGATTATTGGCACATTCCTACCTACCCTAATGTAACAGTTATTGCTTAAATCAGGTAATTAAAAAGTGCCAATGAAGCCAATCCAACAGTTGATCCCATGAGTGGGTTTGCTCATCGTGTTTGATGAAAATCAAGATTGAAATATGTACTAGAAGCTGGTGATAGCTCGGGTTCTTGCAGAAAAAACATGTTTGAACAGTTACACTGAAAAAGAGCTTCATATAATTTGCAACCGGGTCAAAAAATATATGATCTATTTGTTGATTCTCTGGGTATTCCTTCAGCATTTTAACATGGATAAGTTTCCCATTCGTGTCCTCAATATTAGAACATGACTGCAACTGTTCAATTTCAGACTTATACTTGCAAACAACATATTCTTCAATCAGAAAATCGAAAAATGATACAATATCTTTTGGTTTTGGAGACGTGAGTTTCTCATAAAATTGCTTTGGATGTTGGAAACTGTAAGACTGAATCTGAGTATTCAAAAGCTCAATATCCTTTTCAAGTTTTTCATCAACTAGCTTGAGAAAACAAATTTTACCTTTCGAAGAAAGTTTGCTTGAGTCCAGAATACGAAGCACAATTTTTAAAAAGTCTTCGTCAATGTGAAATTCTGCTAACTCATTTCTTAATTTTTCTATGACAGCAGGAGATATAGGATTTACCTCATACCCCGTCATCTTGAAGCTTCATCAAGGATCTGAAATCTGGATTCTTCAGTAGTGAAGTCTCTTGCGATCTTTGAAGCTCGGGATCTTCAACAATGGAGTCGCCAGGTGAATAGTATAGCCTTCCCGTGTTTGGCTTATGTTCACCATCAGAAGTCAAATCTGAACTTGAAGTGCAGCTTTGGAGAAGTCTCCCCAGTGAAGTCACCAAAAATGTTAGCGCTCTGTAATTTGCCTAAGGCTGCGGAGGCAATCACATAGGTAACCTCAAACCGCTTCGGGTCTTGGATATAGCCTTCCAAGACTCAGAGAGGGATCTCTCTATTAGATTTAACTTGGTTTGTAAGGGGTGGATTTTAGGCTAGCTATGAAAGCAATAAAAATATAGAGTTGGGGTTTTTAAATGGTCATTTTGGGACAGCAAGGAGGGCCATTGGGCAAATGGGGTCTGTGCTTTAAACAATGTGATTCCCTCTCAGATCTGGACAAATTTCTCTCACACGGAAAGGTAACGGCAATATTGGATCGAATTAAGTTTTGATGGCATCGGTTTGAGGAAGAAGTAGGGGAGGTAAAAGCCAGGCACAGGAGCAGCTAAGAATTCCTGAACTAAGCTTAAGCAGAAAAAATAAAGATCATCAAAATCTCAGAGGCAGAGTATCTGCTGATAAATTTCGCTTCTATTACTTTCCTTCTGACAATAAGAACTGAAAACAAGCATAATGATCACTGGAAAACATTAAACAGAGAAAAAACACCACCAATATCACCATACAAGAATACTTTAAAAGAAAGCATGTCTGATTACTGATCAATCATTAAAAATTATAGAGAAATTCTCTGGCTAAACATAGCCCTCAGCTCCAGCAAAGAAAACTACAAATTCAGGCCTAAACCTCTCACACAAGTCGACGCTCTCCTATTCTTCACAGTCGAACCCCCTTCTAGTCTTTTACATGTGTATATATAATAAAAAATCCCCCCAGCCTTGCAAAGATGCGGGCTCTACCTCTCTTTTCTAAAAATAGATAACAGTTACAATGCTTTAATGCTTTTGACACATGTAGGTTGTCTTCTACAATAAACCAGACAACAAATCAAATGGAAACTAAATTTGATATTTGCTTCTTGGTTGTCCCGAATTTACTGAAGGTGGTTGATGCTCTGTTGGCAGTTGGAGAGACGGTGCTCTAACCATTTCCTGAAGTATAGAACATCTCTTCCACCTCTGTCTAATTGCTCTGCCACCTATGCTTAACTTCTCTGCCACCTCTGTCTAACTGCTCGGCCACCTATTCCTTATCGATTTTGCAATCAATATGTATCCCCTGCTTGAATTGCGTTATTTCTATTACCTTAAGAGGATGTACAACTTTTACTTGAATGGTTTCAACCTTTAATTCGGCTTGTTGTATTATGGAGCGTTGCGTTATAGTATCCAATAATCTGAGATATTTCAGAATAGCATTAACAACAGTGGAGGAAAGCCTTGCCAGAGAAATAATGACTGACTGACAAGGTCCTTCTTTTACAACATCTTGGCCAACAATAATAGCATCATCTGCAACTGTAGCTTCTCCTTCTTTAATTCACCTCCAGATTCTTCGATTAAGCTTCCATATCTCATTCTAGAGTAAGCCTGCATAATTTCATTCTCATCAAATCCCCAAGGAAAGAAGCTACTCCAAACACACAAAAAGTCCTTATTTCGTATCCATAAATGATGTGAGAAAAATGCCAACAAATCGACCATAACTGTAATGATCAGGTGGACATTGGATCCTGTTTCAAATACCTAGTCCATGTTACCAATAATCTATTGTGGAGAAGACAATTTCATCCGTGGACATTTAGACTCTGGTTTTCTAATATCTAAGAGCTTAGTCTCAGGTAGAAGATCACTTTTCTCCTTATGCACTACACGTGGATAATTTGATATAGACCCCATTCATAATATAATACGATACCTCAACCTTTGAACCCTGCAAGCCATTCTGAAGCACACTGCTAATCATTATCGTGTTCAAGATCAATCATGTACAAAAAAGCTTGCAGCGACTATCATGTAGCATAAAATGAGCACTAACCCTTTGAAATAGTTTGATGTACCTTCCTGAAGCATAAATGCTACCACAATGACTGTAATAAATAGTGTAGCAGTCTCAAAAAGTTGAAATTTTAAATCCATGGACTTTCCCATGATCCAACCAACCACCACGCAAAAGGGAATCACAAACATTGCTATTTGAGTTGAAAGTTCAATCACAACACCTAGTGAGCTGTCCCGCTTATCTTTCATAGCAAACATTATAGCACTTGCATGCTCTACAGCATTCCCAACAATTAGTAGAGGAATCACACTTATAAAAGCAACTGGCACATTCCAAGACTCGGATGCCCCCTCTATGGCATTTACAAGATATCCTGAGAGAAAATAAATCCAATAAGTTTCTGCTGTCCTGTTTTAAGATGTTTCTTGCTGTTTGAAAAGACAAAAGGTACCACGGATGACCACATTCTGCTTGAGAGAAGAAACATCCCAAACAATGAAAGCAAGTTGGGCATCAGCAATCAAATCCTTGTACCTTGCGCTCAGTTTGATAATAACGCCCTTCACCAATAGGAGGTTTTGGCAAATCAACTTGCACTTTATTGTCATCAAGAATTGTAGGCAAGTGGTCTAAGAGATCAATGGGTATACAATGCGAGGACTGGTAATTTGTTCCATGGATTTTGTGATACCACGATTTGTTGGTACATCCCTCAGACACCTCATAACCTTCTTTGCATGCATGCTCCTCCGCATTGGACACCTTAACTCTGTTTCAAACATCTGGCACAGTGTAAGAGCTGCGTTATATATATATATATATTTTTACTTTCTGTGGGCAATATCCCACATTCGCGTGGTGAACAAAACTTTAGGTGATTATAAGAGCCAACAGTTATGTAGTCATTCGATGAAGTGAGCCCGAGGCTTGGGATTTGGGGTTTGGTGTCGACGCTGGCTTGTGAACTTGCTGTTGGGTGCATGACACGGTGCTTACCCTTGGTGTTGGGTATTCGGGTGGTTGGCCCTAGGCCACTATGAATTTTTGGTGAAATTTTTGTTAATTTCTTTAAAAAACTCTGCATAAAGGCAAAGGCCGAGGGGCCATTTTTAATTTTTCTAAATTTACCAAATTTTGGTGAACAAACCAAATCTGTCTTTTCCCCACCAAAATTAAAATTTTACCATTTCAAACCAATCCACCATTTTTTCGCTAAAAAATGCATCGAAACTCGCTTTGCAGCTCGTGCGTAGGAACTCATCTAATGCTTGGTCAATGTCGAGCGCTTTCCGCTGCCATCGCCATGCGTCATGAGCGAACACATATGCCTGAAAAAGATAAATATTATTTAGAACGCCGATCCCCTATTATATAGGGTTCTAACATAGGCTCCACCTGGGGAAGATAGCTCCGAAGGAGGTGTCTAGAATCCCTGAACTCTGAATTTCGCCGACCAGTTGATCATTGGGCTGCCCCCAGACTGTAAACTGAAAACAAAACCATGAAGAGACGAAAAAGAAAAGATGCTCATTCTGTTGAGCTTATTGGCACATTCCTACCTACCCTAATCTAACATTTACTGCTTCAATCAGGTAATTAAAAAGTGCCAATGAAGTCAATCCAGCAGTTGATCCCATGAGTGGGTTTCCTCATCGTGTTTGATGAAAATCAAGACTGAAATATGTACTGGCAGCTGGTGATAGCTCGGGTTCTTGCAGAAAAAACATGTTTGAACAATTACACTGAAAAAGAGCTTCATATAATTTGCAACCGGGTCAAAAAATATATGATCTATTTGTTGATTCTCCGGGTATTCCTTCAGCATTTTAACATGGATAAGTTTCCCATTCATTTCCTCAATATCATACCATGACTGCAACTGTTCGATTTCAGAATTATGCTTGCAAACAACATATTCTTCAATCAGAAAATCGAAAAATGATACAATATCTTTTGGTTTTGGAGACGTGAGTTTCTCATAAAATTGCTTTGGATGTTGGAAACTGTAAGACTGAATCTGAGTATTCAAAAGCTCAGTATCCTCTTCAAGTTTTTTAGCAACTAGCTCGAGAAAACAAATTTTACCTTTTGGAGAAAGTTTGCTTGAGTCCAGAATACGAAGCACAATTTTTAAAAAGTCTTCGTCAATGTGAAATTTTGCTAACTCATTTCTGAATTTTTCTATGGCAGCAGGAGATATAGGATTTACCTTATAGCCCGACATCTTGAAGCTTCATCAAGGATCTGAAATCTGGATTCTTCAGTAGTGAAGTAGCTTGTGATCTTTGAAGCTCGGGATCTTCAACAATGGAGTCGCCAGATGAATGGTACAACCTTCCCGTGTTTGGCTTCTGTTCACCATCAGAAGTCAAATATGAACTTGAAGTGCAGCTTTGGAGAAATCTCCCCAGTGGAGTCGACCCTCTCCTATTCTGCCCATTCGAACCCCCTTCTAGTCTTTTACATGTGTATATATAATAAAAAATCCCCCCAACCTTACAAAGATGAGGGCTCTACCTCTCTTTTCTAAAAATAGATAACAGTTACAATGCTTTAATGCTTTTGACACCTGTAGGTTGTCTTCTACAATAAACCAGACAACAAATCAAATGGAAACTAAATTTGATATCTGCTTCTTGGTTGTCCCGAATTTACTGAAGGTGGTTGATGCTGTGTTGGCAGTTGGAGAGACGGTGCTCTAACCATTTCCTGAAGTATAGAACATCTCTTCCACCTCTGTCTAATTTCTCTGCCACCTATCCTTAACTGCTTTACCACCTTTGTCTAACTACTCGACCACCTATTCCTTATCGATTTTGCAAGCAATATGTATCCCCTGCTTGAATTGCGTTATTTCTATTACCTTAAGAGGATGTACAACTTTTACTTGAATGGTTTCAACCTTTAAGTTGCCTTGTTGTATTATGTAGCGTTGAGATATAGTATCCAATAATCAGAGACATTTCAGAATAGCATTAATGGCAGTGGAGGAAAGCCTTCCCAGAGAAATAATGACTGACTGACAAGGTCCTTCTTTTACAACATCTTGGCCAGCAACAATAACATCATCTGCAACTGTAGCTTCTCCTTCCTTAATTCACCTCCAGATTCTTTGATTAAGCCTCCATATCTCATTCTAGAGTAAGCCTGCATAGTTTCATTCTCATAAAATCCTCAAGGAAAGAAGCTACTCCAAACACACAAAAAGTCCTTATTTCGTATCCATAAATGATGTGAGCAAAATGCCAACAAATTGACCATAACTGTAATGATCAAGTAGACATTGGATCCTGTTTCAAATACCTAGTCCAGGTTACCAATAATCTATTGTGGAGAAGACAATTTCATCCGTGGACATTTAGAGTCTGGTTTTCTAATCTCTAAGAGCTTAGTCTCAGGTAGAAGATCACTTTTCTCCTTATGCACTGCACGTGGATAATTTGATATAGACCCCATCCATAATATAATACGATACCTCAACCTCTGAACCTTGCAAGCCATTCTGAAGCACACTGCTAATCATTATCATGTTCAGGATCAATCATGTACAAAAAAGCTTGCAGCAACTATCATGTAGCATAAAATGAGCATTAACCCTTTGAAATAGTTTGATGTACCTTCTTGAATCATAAATGCTACCACAATGACTGTAATAAATAGTGTAGCAGTCTCAAAAAGTTGAAAGTTTAAATCCATGGACTTTCCCATGATCCAACCAACCACCACGCAAAAGGGAATCACAAACATTGCTATTTGAGTTGAAAGTTCAATCGCAACACCTAGTGAGATGTCCCGCTTATCTTTCATAGAAAACATTATAGCACTTGCATGCTCTGCAACATTCCCAACAATTGGTAGAGGAATCACACTTATAAAAGCAACTGGCACATTCCAAGACTCGGATGCCCCCTCTATGGCATTTACAAGATATCCTGAGAGAAAAGAAATCCAATAAGTTTTTGCTGTCTTGTTTTAAGATGTTTCTTGCTGTTTGAAAAGACAGAAGGTACCACCGATGACCACATCATGCTTGAGAGAAGAAACATCCCAAACAGTGAAAGCAAGTTGGGCATCAGTAATCAAATCCCTGTACCTTGCGCTCAGTTTGATAAGAATGCCCTTCACCAATAGGAGGTTTTGGCAAATCAACCTGCACTTTATTGTCATCAAGAATTGCAGGCAGGCGGTCTAAGAGATCAATAGGTATACAATGCGAGGACTGGTAATTTATTTCACGGATTTTGTGATACCACGATTTGCTGGTACATCCCTCAGACACCTCATAACCTTCTCTGCATGCATACTCCTCCTCATTGGACACCTTAACTCTGTTTCGAACATCTGGCATGGGGTAAGAGCTTCGTTTTATATATATATATATATATATATATATATATATTTTTACTTTATGTGGGCAATATCCCACATTCGTGTGGTGAACTGAACTTCAGGTGCTTATAAGAGCCAACAGTTATGTAACCATTCGAAGAAGTGAGCCCGAGGCTTGGTCTTTGGGGTTTGGTGTCGACGCTGGCTTGTGAACTTGCTGTTGGGTGCATGACACGGTGCTTACCCTTGGTGTTGGGTATTCGGGTGGTTGGCCCTAGGCCACTATAACTTTTTGGTGAAAATTTTGTTAATTTCTTTAAAAAACTCTGCATAAAGGCAAAGGCCGAGGGGCCATTTTTAATTTTGCTAAATTTACCAAATTTTGGCGAACAAACCAAATCTGTCTTTGCCCCACCAGAATTAAACTTTTACCATTTCAAACCAATCCACCATTTTTTCGCTAAAAAATACACCGAAACTCACTTTGCAGCTCGCACACAAGAACTCATCTAATGCTTGGTTAGTGTCAGGTGCTTTCCACCACCTTCTCCATGCATCATGAGCGAGAACATATGCCTGAAAAAGATAAATATTATTCAGAACGCTGATCCCCTATTATATAGGGTTCTAACATAGGCTCCACCTGGGGAAGATAGTTCCGAAGGAGGTGTCTAGAATCGCTGAACTCTGAATTTCACCAGTTGATCATTGGGCTGCCCCCAGACTGTAAAATGAAAACAAAACCATGAAGAGACGAAAAATAAAAGATGCTCATTCTGTTGAGCTTATTGGCACATTCCTACCTACCCTAATCTAACAGTTACTGCTTCAATCAGGTAATTAAAAAGTGCCAATGAAGCCAATCCAGCAGTTGATCCCATGAGTGGTTTTCCTCATCGTGTTTGATGAAAATCAAGACTGAAATATGTACTGGCAGCTGGTGATAGCTCGGGTTCTTGCAGAAAAAACATGTTTGAATAGTTACACTGAAAAAGAGCTTCATATAATTTGCAACCGGGTCAAAAAATATATGATCTATTTGTTGATTCTCCGGGTATTCCTTCAGCATTTTAACATGGATAAGTTTCCCATTCGTGTCCTCAATATCAGACCATGACTGCAACTGTTCAATTTCAGAGTTATACTTGCAAGCAACATATTCTTCAATCAGAAAACCGAAAAATGATACAATATCTTTTGGTTTTGGAGACGTGAGTTTCTCATAAAATTGCTTTGGATGTTGGAAACTGTAAGACTGAATCTGAGTATTCAAAATCTCAATATCCTTTTCAAGTTTTTCAGCAACTATCTCAAGAAAACAAATTTTACCTTTCGGAGAAAGTTTGCTTGAGTCCAGAATACGAAGCACAATTTTTAAAAAGTCTTCGTCAATGTGAAATTCTGCTAACTCATTTCTGAATTTTTCTATGGCAGCAGGAGATATAGGATTTACCTCATACCCCGTCATCTTGAAGCTTCATCAAGGATCTAAAATCTGGATTCTTCAGTAGTGAAGTCGCTTGCGATCTTTGAATCTCGGGATCTTCAACAATGGAGTCTCCAGGTGAATGGTACAACCTTCCCGTGTTTGGCTTCTGTTCACCATCAAAAGTCAAATCTGAACTTGAAGTGTAGCTCTAGAGAAGTCTCCCCGGTGGAGTCACCAAAAATGTTAGCGCTCTGTAATTTGCCTAAGGCTGCAGAGGAAATCACATAGGTAACCTCGAATTGCTTCGAGTCTTGGATCTAGCCCTCCAAGACTCAGAGAGGGATCTCTCTATTAGATTTAACTTGGTTTGTAAGGGGTGGATTTTAGGCTAGCTATGAAAGCAATAAAAATATAGAGTTGGGGTTTTTAAATGGTCATTTTGGGACAGCAAGGAGGGACATTGGGCAAATGGGGTCTGTGATTTAAACAATGTGATTCCCTCTCAGATCTGGACAAAGTTCTCTCACAGGGCAAGGTAGCGGCAATATTGGATCGAATTAAGTTTTGATGGCATCGGTTTGAGGAAGAAGTAGGGGAGGTAAAAGCCAGGCATAGGAGCAGCTAATAATTCCTGAACTAAGCTTAAGAAGAAAACATAAAGATCATCAAAAGCTCAGAGGCAGAGTATCTGCTGATAAATTCTGCTTCTATTACTTTCCTTCTGACAATAAGAACTGAAAACAAGCATAATGATCATTGGAAAACATTAAACAGAGAAAAAACACCACCAATATCACCACACAAGCATCCTGTAAAAGAAAGCATGTATGATTACTGATCAATCATTAAAAATTACAGAGAAATTCCTTGGCTAAACACATCCCTCAGCTCCAACAAAGAAAACTACAAATTCAGGCCTAAACCTCTCACACAGGTCGACCCTCTCCTATTCTGCCCAGTCAAACCCCCTTCTAGTCTTTTACATGTGTATATATAATAAAAAATCCCCCTAGCCTTGCAAAGATGCGGGCTCTGCCTCTCTTTTCTAAAATTAGATAACAGTTACAATGCTTTAATGCTTTTGACACCTGTAGGCTGTCTTCTACAATAAACCAGACAACAAATCAAATGGAAACTAAATTTGATATCTGCTGCTTGGTTGTCCCGAATTTACTGAAGGTGGTTGATGCTCTGTTGGCAGTTGGAGAGACGGTGCTCTAACCATTTCCTAAAGTATAGAACATCTCTGCCACCTCTGTCTAACTGCTCTTACACTTGTTCTTAACTGCTCTGCCACCTCTGTCTAACTGCTCGGCCACCTATTCCTTATCGATTTTGCAATCAATATGTATCCCCTGCTTGAATTGCGTTATTTCTATTACCTTAAGAGGATGTACAACTTTTACTTGAATGGTTTCAACCTTTAAGTCGGCTTGTTGTATTATGTAGCATTGAGTTATAGTATCCAATAATCAGAGACATTTCAGAATAGCATAAACAACAGTGGAGGAAAGCCTTGCCAGAGAAATAATGACTGAATGACAAGGTCCTTCTTTTACAACATCTTGGCCAGCAACAATAGCATCATCTGCAACTGTAACTTCTCCTTCTTTAATTCACCTCAAGATTCTTTGATTAAGCCTCCATATCTCATTCTAAAGTAAGCCTGCATAATTTCATTCTCATCAAATCCCCAAGGAAAGAAGGTACTCCAAACACACAAAAAGTCCTTATTTTGTATCCATAAATGATGTGAGCAAAATGCCAACAAATCGACCATAACTGTAATGATCAGGTGGACATTGGATCCTGTTTCAAATACCTAGTCCAGGTTACCAATAATCTATTGTGGAGAAGACAATTTCATCCGTGGACATTTAGACTATGGTTTTCTAATCTCTAAGAGCTTAGTCTCAGGTAGAAGATCACTTTTCTCCTTATGCACTGCACGTGGATAATTTGATATAGACCCCATCCATAATATAATACGATACGTCAACCTCTGAACCCCGCAAGCCATTATGAAGCACACTGCTAATCATTATCATGTTCAAGATCAATCATGTACAAAAAATCTTGCAGCGACTATCATGTAGCATAAAATGAGAATTAAACCTTTGAAATAGTTTGATGTACCTTCCTAAAGCATAAATTCTACCACAATGACTGTAATAAATAGTGTAGCAGTCTCAAAAAGTTGAAAGTTTAAATCCATGGACTTTCCCATGATCCAACCAACCACTATGCAAAAGGGAATCACAAACATTGCTATTTGAGTTGAAAGTTCAATCACAATACCTAGTGAGATGTCCCGCTTATATTTCATAGCAAACATTATAGCACTTGCATGCTCTGCAACATTCCCAACAATTGGTAGAGGAATCACACTTATAAAAGAAACTGGCACATTCCAAGACTCGGATTCCCTCTCTATGGCATTTACAAGATATCCTGAGAGAAAATAAATCCAATAAGTTTCTATTGTCCTGTTTTAAGATGTTTCTTGCGGTTTGAAAAGACAAAAGGTACCACCGATGACCACATCCTGCTTGAGAGAAGAAACATCCCAAACAGTGAAAGCAAGTTGGGCATCAGCAATCAAATCCCTGTACCTTGCACTCAGTTTGATAAGAATGCCCTTCACCAATAGGAGGTTTTGGCAAATCAACTTGCACTTTATTGTCATCAAGAATTGCAGGCAGGTGGTCTAAGAGATCAATGGGTATGCAATGGGAGGACTGGTAATTTGTTCCACGGATTTTGTGATACCACAATTTGCTGGTACATCCCTCGGACACCTCATAACCTTCTCTGCATGCGTGCTCCTCCGTGTTGGACACCTTAACTCTGTTTCGAACCTCTAGCACAGGGTAAGAGCTATGTTATATATATATATATTTTTACTTTCTGTGGGAAATATCCCACATTCGCGTGGTGAACTAAACTTTAGGTGCTTATAAGAGCCAACAGTTATGTAGTCATTCGATGAAGTGAGCCTGAGGCTTGGGCTTTGGGGTTTGGTGTCAGCACTGGCTTGTGAACTTTCTATTGGGTGCATGACACGGTGCTTACCCTTGGTGTTGGGTATTTGGGTATTTGGCCCTAGGCCACTATAACATTTTGGTGAAAATTTTGTTAATTTCTTTAAAAAGCTCTGCATAAAGGCAAAGGCCGAGGGGCCATTTTTAATTTTTCTAAATTTACCAAATTTTGGTGAACAAAACAAATTTGTCTTTGCCCCACCAGAATTAAACTTTTACCATTTCAAACCAATCCACCATTTTTTCGCTAAAAAATGCACCGAAACTCGCTTTGCAGCTCGCGCGCAAGCACTCATCTAATGCTTGGTCAGTTTCGGGCGCTTTCCGCCGCCTTCGCCATGCGTCATGAGTGAGCACATATGCCTGAAAAAGATAAATATTATTCAGAATGTTGATCCCCTATTATTTAGAAGACATATCAACGCATTGCCAAGGATCCAGAGCTAAGGAAGCTAGAAGCGTAGTTACAGGAGGTGTAACAACAAGAATTTTCAGTGTATGCAAAGATGAATCTTCTCACCGTAGTTGAAAGAATGAAGAGATCGTAGGAGTAGTGCGCAGTACAACAATAGATCACTTCCCTTGAGGGAAAGGTAATAGAAGTCATGTAGAAGATTCAACCTATGCAGGATGACGCCTACAAGTTGTTTGAAGAGATTGATGGATAGGGATCACAATTGGACCAATTGGTTGCATCAGTAGAGCAGTTCCTGGAAGGGCCTGTTACAGAGAAGATGATCTAGGAGCTCACTGAGCAGGAGGCTCAGGAGAAGAAGAAATTCGAGGCAACCCGAGTTAATCTCGAGGCATTCGAAGTAGCATTGTCCAGACCTGAGTGACTTGGGACGAGTCACATGTGAGTGTTGGGGCCCTATTGGCCCTCGACCAAGTTTTGATGAAACCTTGGTCAGATTTGGACCACTTTTGGACTTCGACACATTTTTCGAAGAAGGAGCGCCTAGGCGGAGCTAAGATCGCGGATCTCACCTATTTTTGTAGGCTATGTGGACCCATTAAGGGGTTTTATAGGGTTTTTGTAATGGTTTTATGGGATGTCGGCCCATGGGGTTTACCGATGATTAGGCCTTATTGTAAGGGTTTGTAAAAGTATAAATAAAGAATAATGTATGATAGAAGTAGAATTTTTTGAGAGCTAAGTGCAAGTAGTTTTAGTAGCTTTGTGCCAAGGAATGTATGTGTGTTAAGGCTTTGTCCTTGATAGAGGGTTGGCTTTGTGCCCTAACCTAGTTTTAGAAGGAGGATCTTGTGCTCAGTGCACAAATCTCCTGTCTGATGTGAAGCTTGACTCTGTGGGTTAGTGCACATGAGTGAATGAATGTAAGATTTGAGCACATAATAAAGAAGGTGAAGCGGTTGGTGGACATAGCCCTACAATGGGGTGAACCACGTATATCTGATGTCTTATGGTTTGCTTTGTACAATGTTATCTCTGTTGTGTTTTTCTTTGTGCTTAGAATAGATGTGTATGGATATGTATGTGTTGCTTTAATGTTTTTCTTATGTTAAAATGCTAGATATGATCCACAATGCTAAGTGATAAGTATTTAAAGTATGTAATCATTCATGTACTGCACCAATCTATCTTTTATTATGTTCTGCAATGTTAATAGGGTTAGGAAACTAATGCATGTTATATTCTAAGTGTTAATAGAATACTCTGTGAAGTGTTAGTATCATAGATCTGTGTCCCATATTGGTTACAAACATCTGCGTCCTGTAACCCCCCCTGCTTCTACCTCGGGTGAGACTTCTCTTGCTTCGCCTACTTCGCAGGTGTTGCCAAAAGGGTCGGTAATCGAGGTTTTGTTGGTGCCCTGTTAAGCGTTGAACCCTGGGTTTTCCCCTATGCCAACTATAACAAAAACGAAAACTATGAGACACCATATATACGTGGTTCACCCCAGGGTGGGGCTACATCCACAAACCACTTCGCCTCTTTATTATTCACCAAGGTCTTACATCCAGTCACTCTTGTGCACTAAGCCATATAGTCAAACTTCGTACAAGATAGGAGATCTGCGCACTAAGCCCTAGATCCTCCTTCTTTACCTTCAAAAAATAGGTCAAATGCACAGAGCCACAATCTCTATCACAAAACTTAGCACCTTCTACAAAATCATAGTCGAGCACAAAGCCTCGACCACATACACTTTGTGCACAGAGCTACTATCCCACATAGAACTACATTCACTTTTCTATTTATACAATACATTCCCCTTTATTTATACTTTACAAACCCTTACAATAAGGCCTACACATGGGGAAAACCCATGGGTCGACAACCCATAAAATTGTTACAAAACCCTAGAGGACCCCTTACTGGGTCCACATAGCCTACAAAATAGGTGAGATCTGCGATCTCAGCTCCACCTGGGTGCTCCTTCTTCGACCAATGTGTCGAAGTCCAAAAGTGTGACAAAACTGACCAAAGTTTCCCCAAAACTTGGTCGAGGGCCAACAAGCCCCCAACACTCACGTGTGACTCGTTTCGAGTCACTCAAGTCTAGACAATGCGGCTTCAAAAGCCTCGAGCTTAACTCAAGCTGCCTCGACTTGTTTCCTTGCATAAGCCTCCTACTCAGGGAGCTCCTGGACTGTCTGCTCTGTAACAGGCCCTTCCAGGCATTGTTCTACTACTGTAACTACTGGATATAGCTTTCAACCTTGACTATAAATCTCCTCGAACACCCTGCAAGATTCGTCCTGCACAGGTTGTAACTTATGTGTTACTTCCATCACCTTACCCTGGAGGGTAGTGATCTCCTGCTGTACTATTTTTGTGGGTGGGAAATCCCCCTACGGACTAGCACTAAGGGTTCTGTAATGCATGCAGAAATGACCATCTAAAGTCTCCTACTTTTTACCATCATCCCAACATAGACCCCACATTTATATATAAACAAAAGGGTAAAAGGATCAAGTTACTCTACCTTGGCTTCCATGTTTGGTGCAGTTCCTTTTGTGTTCGTTTTCTCCTTGATTGCAAGTTTCCTCCCAAAGCCAACCTGTATTCATAAACAGCCAAACAAAGAACTCCAAACATGCATCTTACATATGAACTAGTGGGTTAGAGGTTCTAATAAAATATAATCAAAACTGAATATTGAACACTTCGTATGGTGGGACGGGAAAAGTAATTCTTTTTATTAACCTCACAAGAGTAACTTACAATGGTGAGATCGACCACTGCTCCTCAAATCTAGTCCTAGGCTCCTCTTCAACTGTGCACCAACCACTTCCACATCTGCTTCTCCTCTTCAGTTCTCACAAAGTGGTTGCAAACTATTGGGGCAAGGGGAATACAAAAAAGGGAAGAGTTTCTTTGCTATTATTTTCTCTCTTTCAAATGGGACCCCTACCTCTTCTTTTATAGGCTAAAATAGGGTATTTATCTGGTTGAATGACCAGCTATGGGTGGTCAAACGGTTTAGGAAATTTACCCGAAAGTCTATATTCCATCTGCAACTTTCTATTTTTTGTGCTTTTGTCAGTATACGCAGGTTGTAATGGGTCAGCGAGCGTATATACATGGGCAGCAGTGGTGTAGGGCATGTATGCCTTCAAAAGGATAGTTTTTAGAAGACCTGTTTAATGGTGGCTTGGAAAAAATGGCAAGTGAGATGGCTTGATGCCAGGTATGCATGTCTAGTGCAAATTAGGGTTATAATAGATGCCCCCTAATGTGTGAGGTCAGAAGAGCATATGATAGTCGAAATACATTACCAATATTCACCAATGTACGAAGTGAGTGAGCCCAGGGACTAGAGTTCGAGAGGTGCCATCTGCAAAATAACAATTGTCTCATCGAGGCGGGCATACCCATGCTTGGAATGAAAATAAAATCATGGCTTCCAATCAAATACACTGCAGATCCATGTCATATAACTATATAGAGTGTAGTCGCGAGCAATACATAGCGGAACTACATCTTGAAATAAAAAAAGATATACATGTATAGTATCCATCTTCAAGAAGCTAATAATGCCTGATGGCTAGAGATGAGGCCTTCAGAGCTCGAGCAACAACTTCAAAATCTTCATAAATTGGGTAGGAGTGTAATATGAGTGTACAAATTCACTAGTGAAGGTCTTCGATAGCTCTCCAGAAACAGACTAGAGGATCTTGGTGATTAGGCTGAGGGCTACATTGATTTCAAAAAAAGACTTGATTAGTATTTTTGGATGGTCGGGCATGAGGTCAAGAGACAAACTGCAGAGGGGCCGACTCAAGCTAGGTAAAACATTCACTCAGGAAACATGGTATTGACATAATTTCATGATGCAAGAGTGTTACACATAAAAAATATTCATTATGATGATGGCCTAGTGTTGTCATTATCATGTTGCAAGTGTCGCATGTTGGCCGCAAGTGTCGCAAGTAAAAACATACTGCCATACTGTCTATGTCATGCCCATAACTACATCAAAAGGACACTTAAAAACACCTCAAAATACTGGTTTTGAAGAAGAGAAATGGTTTAACAAGTAGTACAAGCCTTTTTCCATTGAGAAACCCACCCAAATATAATTTTTGGAGGGCAACGCTCCCATATGCACTATCAGGGAGCGCTGGCACTCTGTGCACCCTTTTAGCAGAGTGTTATAATGCCCTGGTGCCCCTTTTGGGGGAGTGTTTCCTTTTCTGAGCGAGTTTTGACTTGTTGAGAGAAATCAGGGAGAGATCCCTTCAATCTTTGAAGGCAGTTGGATCTGAATCCCAGGTCAAGCCATGATCTTAGGGAAGATCCACAACTGAAGGAGGAGAATCCTCAACTTACCCCAAAGATCTCTCAAGTGGTTGGGTCTCTCCAAGGCTATATAAGGAGGTCTTCTCATGGTGAAAAGGGGTGGAAAGTATTGTAAATCATCTAACTTATGATCTCATGAGGGAGATGCCATATGAAGAATCTGCATTCTATGTGTGGACTATTTGAGCAAGGGTTCAGACAAAGAGAGCTTGGTGAAGCTACTGCACTCACATCTATGGTTGTAAGTATTCTTCATTATTGTTCTCATCAATATACAATATGCTTGGCCTCTTTCTTTCAAGTCCGTGTTTGTTTCACGTGAACTTGTATTTAGTATATGGATCTATATTTGAGCTAATATCAGTAGAATAGGAAGTCCATTGTATCTTTGTTTGTTCTACAGGATCCATCAGGGAGCTCAAGATCGAAGCTCAGCCTGGACTTTGCAAGGACAAACACCATTAACAAGGTACATGTATTTCTTCTTCTCATTCACATATTAGCTTGATTAGATCTAAAAGGATGTCAGTGTCCATGTTAAGAACCTTTCTGTCTTGGCCATAGAAGTCTAGAGACGAAGAGGGAATCTGCTTGTCCATAGGAGGATTTACTTGTTACAGAAATTGGCGACTCCAATGGGGCTTAGATCGAAGTTTTTAGTTTTGGTTTTTCTCATAGATCTTGTCTTATCCTTTGTTCTTTTAAGACCTTATTCATCCCGTGTGTCTGATTGAATGTGTTGATTGAATCCTTATTCCATTACACACACTGTGAATGCCAAAGTTTGATTGAGTTTTTGGGTTTTTGAGCATTTTTTTGGACTTTAAGACACCAGCGCTCCCCTGTTCATGTTATCAGAGCGCTGGCACTCCCTGTTGGCCTTACACAGAGTGTTATAATGCTCTGGTGCCCCTTACACCATAGTGCTACCTTTTCTTTGCAAAAAATCTCCTAGGGTTGCATTTTCTGAAGTCCAATATTTGTTTTTTACACTTGCTCAGATCTTCTTTGCCTCAGTACATCTTTCTATTGGCCTTCAACACTCTACTTTCTAACAAATAAGCACTTTGTTGTTCATATTTTTGACCTTTTTCCTTATTTTGAGTTTTTTTTATTGAAAACTTGGAATCAATTCATTGTTTTATTCTCTCTTATCTGAATGAGTGAAAATTGTGGTGAGGAACATCAGAGATCTGTGAACCATCCCGTTTGGTTCTTTGAGGTCATTTTCTCATCATCTTTCTTTTGTTTGAGATTGTTTGGTTCTTTTTTATTATTGGTTTTTATTTTTTATTTCTTGTTTAATCACAGTGAGAGTGTGTTTTGTTTGTGTGTAATATACTTCTGATTGTTTGAATCTCATTAATTTTAAAATCTTATTGACATTAGAAGTTTTGTATCACATTGATCATCATTCGCATATAAACACAAGACTTATTTTAGTGATTGGTTTGAATATCAGAAGGGTTTTCTGAAATATTTTAGCATTGCTTTAGGTTTGATTGAGAAACAATTGCATGAGGATGTTTCATTAGTGTTTGATAGTGAAAATTTTTCTCCTTCCCTTAAATAGACATTCATCGAACAAAAAGATCACTTATCATATCTTATGCATTTTTGGGAATTGAGTCATAACACCATCAATTTCACTTTCATACACCCCTGAGTAAAGAACAACTATAAAATGAATGCTAATTAAAACAAATCTATAACTTTTGTTTTTAGAATATTCCACCAACATTAGACTAGGATTATCACTTTGGGTTAGGCAGTGAGCACAACTCTCCAAAGTATTCAAAATAAACAATAGCATCTTGCGATAGGGAGAGAAAATCAAATTGTCGTATAGGCTGCCTGGGATCCCCCTCTCACACAGGGGTTACACATGAGGTCACATTTGGGAGAGCTATGGAGATTATCCCTCCGTGGTTTGATTGATTGTAGTAGTCGGATCGTATATTGGGGGCACTTGAAGGTATACCCACAATTATGTGTGGGAACCTCTTGAGTTGATTTCAGACTTGTTATCCTGCCCATACATTCAGACTGGACTGTCGAATGTACCAGCCCAGGGGATGACTATGATTTGGTGTACTTAGTTTCCATAATATTTAGGTACTTTCATAATGTAATGGTGAAGGGAAGTCTTTGCTGTACTTGGAACAGACGGTGGTCAAACTCACTTGGGCTCCTTGGAGGGTAAATCCACAATTACTGTGTGGAAGCTTGCACCAAGGCTTAAGTCCGTTAAGAAGGTCACCATCGTGACTATTCCACTATTTCCTAGCCCTTTCTCGACTTGATCACGCGACGTTGGATTTCATCACCAACTAGTACTGTCATCGAGAGAAGGTTTTGTTTGCTTGGTGTTGATTCCTAGATTTTTAGTGAATGTTGTTTCTTTTTGTTAGTTAGTCCTAGAATTTTAGTGTGTACTATTATTCTCCAAAATTGAGCCTGTAGACGATAAAGGTCTTCGTCGATCACATAGGATGCAAGGGATTCCTCCGGAAGGCTACCAACCCTTACTTCCTAATTCTCCAGAAGACAACTATCGTGGAGACGTAGAAAATCAATCTGACACTGGGAGTGTTGTTGCTCCTTCGTTAGACGATCCAGAGAGTGCTTTGGTTACAGTCGAGAATCCCACCCCTCACACTACACCTGTGTCGACAACCCCTCTCGAACCACTTTTTCTTCATTTAGACTCCCTTGGTAATGTCATAGATGAAGAGGTACCACGATTACCCGAGAGAGATTTTGTCGAAACATATATGGGATCCACAGAGCCAATCTTCAGTGATGACTATAGGACTCCTATTCACCCTACCACTACAGTAGAAAAAAATCCCACACCTTCTCGTTCTGTATGGAGGACTTCATCAGGACACGATCTCTATGAGAATTTTAAATCTATTTGACAATCCTTTAATCCTCATGACCCTCCTACTGTTGAAACAGAACCATTCGATCAAACTATCAATCACCCCATTGATCAGGTCATTAAATCTACTGTTACATCAACACAAGTCCATCCTAATGCTAGAATTTTCACCCCTACTCATGCCCAAGGCACTTCAATACCTACTCTCGCTTTCACAAACTTTAACCCTAGAGCTCTACATGTTCCATCTAATTTTGCTGGGACATCTTTGCACCAGAGAATGCAGACCCTTGCCAACCAAATAAAACCAACTGGAGGGAAACCACCATCTAACAGACCTATCCCTCTTGGAGGACCACCATCCCATGGTGGGCCTACCCCCCCGGGGGACAACCACCTTTTTAGGTTCCTCTCAGGGGGAAACCTCCTTTTGCCAGTCACATCTCGGTCATTAATCCACCGCTGGCGGGGGGGGACAACCTTTGTTTGCTGGAAACCCTTCACAAACTTGGGGCATATCTTTAGGGGGCATGTTTATGCAACCCCATGCAGGGGACACTCGTATCATAAACCATAAGGAGGAGTATCAAATCTTGTTCCTTCCAGACTATCCTATGGACAACCTTATCCAGGCGTCCCAAACACCACCTGGAGTCCTCAAGGACCACAACCTTATCCTCCCCAAGGGTCAAATGTTTATCCTCCCCACAGGCCTAGTGTGTATCCACCTCCCGGGTTGAATTCTTACCCTCCTCAAGGGAAAAATGTTTATCCTCCCCCTGGGCAAGTAAATTATCCTGCTTATAATGCTCAAAACCCACCGGGTTATCCTCCTTATGCAAATTTTCCTCAACCTCTATCAAATCCTGGTTATACTAGTCAACAACAACCGTATGTAGGAGGACCTGCTGGATACAATTATCCACCTAACCCAGTTTACGGTCCTACTAGTGTTCCTATGCCACATCAGTATCACCCTCAAGTTAACTGACATCTACCATTCGTTGCCACTCTGGATCTTCCATACTTGTCTCGGTTGACCAATGATCCTATACTACATTCTCCTTACTGGCCATTGATACCTGCTAAATTTCCTTCTGATATTCCAAAATTTGACGGTAAATCTAGAGAGGATCCTAATAACCATGTCACGACCTTCCGTTTATGGTGTTCATCAAACTCCTTAATGGACGATTCTGTATGTTTGCATCTTTTCCAGCGAACACTTATAGGTTCGGCGGCCAAATGGTATATCAAACTACCATGTGGTTCTTTTCAAGAATTCAACTCTCTTGCCATGTCCTTCCTTACACACTTTCAAATACCCATTCGATACGAGACGGGTACTAAACTATTGACCTCCCTTCATCAAATGAACTCCATGCACATCTCTAATCATATTCATGAATGGAGACGACGATGAAGATTGATCAAGGAAATCATTCCAGACCATTTATTGGCAGAATGGTTCACTAAATCATTGTTACCCCCGATTGCTCGTGATGTTTCCATGGGTGGTGTAGTCACCGAGGAAGAGGCCATTGCTCGGGCTCAATACTTAGATTTGGTTTATTCACAATCTGGTACTTTGTACGAGTTGATACCCAATGCTACTTGTGCCACTATTGATCCATCTAAACCGTTATCTACTTCACATGTGGATGGAGTTATTGGCTCCATCAAAACCCAATCTACTTCCCATTCAACTGGAATGACACAACAGTCTACTTCGACCTCTGCTCCCAATTCGACCACACCCTCCTCTACCTCCCCTTAAACTCAAATCTCTAAGGTGAATGCAATCCAATCTGCCCCTTCACAACAATTCGGAGGTAAAAAGAAGACAAAAAAAAACCAAAAAAGAATAATAACAATGAACAACTGAAAACTCAAACTCAAACTCCTGCTGCCAAAAAGCAGCCACAACGGAAACCGAAATTCCCATGTCTTATTTGTGGTGACGATCACTACACTCAATATTGTCCACATCGCGATGAAGTGTCCAAACTCTTTAAAGGAAATTCACAACCCGCCGTGCTCACTAGCCTTTTCCACAGTAGCAATCCATGGTTGCTCAAACCCCCACTCCTGGGGGTAGTTCTAGCCAATCCCATGATGAGGCCTCGATGAGTGCCCATATTTACATTTTTAACGGGATTAATTTGACCACTCTCTCTATGACATACGACACACTGGTTAAACCTGACAAAGCAAAGGCCACTAACGGTTCTTCATTGGATCCATCACCATCCTCCGTTAGTCCTCCATCTGTTAGTCCTTAGTCCGGATCACTTCAGATCGAGAAACCCTCATTTGACTCTATATCACTCCCTCCCAAGAGCACTATTCATAAATATACCTTCAATCCTAGCTCACGGCCTGCCCAAAACTACAACATCATTGAAGATTTGGCTAAAGCACCATGTGCTATGTCTGTGTTAGAAGTTCTACAAAACTGTCCCAGTCAACGTAGAACACTCTTGGCTGCCATTGGCACTTTTGATCTTGAGTCATCTAATAATATCACATTTAATCTAGATAATTATAAGTCTCGACTCTCCCACCAACTAGCTTTTCAAATCGATGTTGTTGTTCACAATCAACAAATCCACCGAACTATCTTAGATGAGGGAGACTCTACTTGTGTCATGTATTTGGCTTGTTGGAAAGGATTGAAATCACCTACCCTTAACAAATCCGCTACAATGTTATGCACTTTTGATGGGTGAGGTTTTCATCCTCACAGACTTTTACAGTCCTTATCCATTTAGTTGGGTGGCACAACCATTACTATTGATGTCAAGGTGGTCTATGCTCCCCTCGATTACAACTTGTTACTCAGAAGAAGTTGGTTCTACGCTACGACTGTTGTCGCTTCATCAGTGTTTCGATGTGTACAATTCCCTCATCAAGGAAAAATTGTCACTATCGATCAACTCGATTTCTATACACCCAATGCTCGTGCTCCTTCTACCAACAACATTCCTTGCCTGGGAGATCACAAGATTATGTATGAAAGCATTGGTGTTGGATTTTTCAAAGATTCTATCCTTATGGGTACCTTCCCTACACCACTTCCACCCACCATGCATCATATTTTCACCGTCAATATGATTTCGACTACGACTTATCAATCTCTGGAATCATATGACCCTTGGATTGTGCCTAGTTCTCTGGAATTCGATGCACTAGGTGACACCATGCCACTTAGTCCATCTGAGGCCACATATGTTGCTATTCAATCTACCTGTCCCTCCTCATATGACCAACATCTATTGGCACCCGATACCTACTCAATGCCATCATGATTAAATTCCTTTTCGTCTGCCATCAATTACATTTCCCAAATTTTTCCTTCTGACGAATCTATAATGGAAATTCTTAGCATTGATGACATACATTGGGATGATAGCCATCATCAATCCTCTTTTCTTCCACCTCTCAAATAAATTCAAGAAGACATACACTCTGTCTTCCCTCCTGATGTTGTCGATTTTACGCAATTTCCCATCCTCACACAAGATACACTCTCTGAGGGAAATTTAGGCAACATTTCTACTACGGTTACCATCGATATTTCGATCAAAGAAGGCATTGTGGAAAATTTTAATCTCGGTGCTAATTGCACGCCTAAGGAGGTGGTCTCTTATACCACCTTATTCAAACAATTCCACGATGTCTTTGCTTGGAGCTACGAGGAAATGCCAGGGATTGACCCAT
The DNA here is from genome assembly GCA_000966675.3 of Picea glauca. NCBI lineage: Eukaryota > Viridiplantae > Streptophyta > Pinopsida > Pinales > Pinaceae > Picea > Picea glauca. Next base: position 138,734 of record JZKD02S1673053.1, read on the forward strand.
CGATCATTGTGCATGAAATCAAAACTTACCCAGGTGTGAAACTTGTTCGAAAGAAAATCTGCCCGGTTCATCCCAAGAAAAATGCGGCTATCAAGGCATAGTTGAAAAACTTTTGAAATCTGGCTGTATCTATCTTGTTCCCTTGACAGAATGGGTTTCTAACCTTGTTCTGTTCGCTAAGAAACAATGGACCATTCGTGGGCGGTTGGTGGAGTTCTATATCAAGTTCTTTGATTTGTTGAGAGTAGTGGAGGAGGTAAGAACTTATGGAAGGATGACCACTGGCCTAAATGCAACCTTAATTGCCTTGATACCCAAACATAACACCTGGAGTCTCATGATAGGTTTCGACCTATCTCATTGTACAATTACTTGTATAAGATTATTGAAAAATTAATAGCAACGATATTGAATCCTATCCTTTCTGAATACATCTCAGTTGAACAACTTGGTTTTATCCAAGGAAGACAAATACACAAGGCCATTGGTACAGTACAAGAGGTTTTACACTCTATTCAACTCTCTTGCATGCCAACAACAATAATCAAGCTTGATTTATCAAAGGTGTATGCCAAGGTATATTGGCTATATCTTCAATTTTTTCTATTACACCTTGGCTTCTCGTTGCTTGTTGTTAGGTGGATAATGCGTTGTGTAACTACTTATTCTTTTGCAATATTGATAAATGGTGTTGTCGCTAGTTTTTTCAACCCTACCAGGGAGCTCAGGCAAGGATGCCCCCTTTCACCATCTCTTTTAATTTTGGTGGAATAAGGCCCAAGTAGGTCAATACTTGAGGCTAGGAGGTTGCAATCTATACAAGGTGTTTGAATGGGGAGGGAAGCACTATCTCATTTTCTTTTCATGGACGATGTTCCTTTATTTCTCTTTGGGTCTTATAGAGAAGGTTCACAGTTTTAGGAGTTACTTAAGTTATTTAATAAGGTTACAAGAATGGAAGTGATTGGTGCTAAGTCTACTTTGATTACTTTAGGTATGAATGAGGATCATAATATTGAGTTTGAAAGATATTTCCCTTATAAAAACTTGGACTTGAATGATGGTCTTAAGTACCTAGGATTTACTCTTAAGACAATTTGTTATGGGAAGGAAAATTGGTGGTGGTTGGTCTCTTAGATTGAGAAAATACTTTCTCTATGGTGCAATTGATGGATATCAGGAAGAGGAAGATCAATATTAGTGAATTCAATCCTGGAGGCCATACCTATGTATTGGCATACTCTTGTGCATATTTTGAAAGGCATTATGGAGAAAATTTGGAAGTTCTATTATAATTTTCTTTAGAAAAGGTAATAATCAATTTAAAGGGTCATGTTGGGTTAGGTGGAAGAACCTGGATAGGCCTAAGGAATTAGAGGGGTGGGGTTTAAAACACATTCATATTTTTGGTCAGTCCTTGGTGGAAAAGTCCTTATGGATTGTTCTCACAAAGGATAACCTCTAGAGTAGGATCTTGGTTCAGAAGGATACAACCCCTGATTCTTTGGTTGACTAGATTAGAAAAGAGTATAAGTCAATCCATATTGTGTCTAATCAATGGAAGGCTATGTCACTATATTTTAATGTAATAGGCTCCTATTTTTATTGGCATCTAGATGGTGGGACACAAATGAGGATCAAGGTTGATGATATAATGCATTGTAATAGGAATGTATTTCTTCCCAGGGCACTTGTACATCATTTACAAGAGGTTGGGAGAATGACCCTCAATTTAATAAATAATCCTTTGGAAACAACCATGTGGAAACAAGGTTGGTTGAGTTATGGTGATCTAGGACTGCATGGTGATCTAGTGAGGCACTGGGAAATTTTTGTATCATAATTACATAGGGATCAGATAAGAGTTTGTGGGAGTTCAAATGAACTTATTTGGGGGTTCAATAAGTAAGGAGGTTCCTTTACTACAAAACTGGTGTATTATGTGCTTTTTTCAATTGGTCATGTGGTAGGTCGTTGGTGGTGGAAAGATTTTTGGAAGGTGAAGGCACCTACTGAATCAAAACTGCTTATGTGGTTAGCTCTATTAGACAAGGTACTGACTTGGGACCATTTACAAAAAAAAGGTAAGGTGGGACGTAACATGTGCTCCTTGTGCAAATTTCATGAGGAAAAAAATCTGAGCTATTTCTACATTGTTCTGATTCCTTTTAGGTTTGGAATTAGGTTGAGGGGTTTCTTAGTTCTGAAACTTTGTGGCATGGGTTAACTATTAAATCTTTCTTCCAGTCTTGGTTCTCAAGGAAGGAATTAGAAAGTATTAAAGTAGTTCCATATAAGGTTTTGTGGGGAATTTGTCTTGTAAGGAATGCATGATTTTTCAAGGATAAAGAAACTCCCTACTTTCCAAGTCTCTACTCAGGTGATGGGATCACTTCCTTATTACAAGGAGGTCCCCAAAAAAATGGCTCCCATGGATCTAGGAGAACTACAAGTGGATAAATCTATTCCCTGGGGACATTTTGATGGACTTTGTCAAGGACAAAACATGGTTGTTGGTATTGGGTTTTCCTTCTTCCTTTTTGAGTCACATTACTTTCATTTCAAAGAAAATATGGGCAGTGGGACCAATAACATTGGAGAATTTATGACTCTTTTTTATATGCTAAAATTTTCCTTGGGTTGGGGTATGAGATCCTTCCAAGTATTTGGTGACTCCCTTCTGGTCATAACTGGATGTGTGACCAAGTTCATATTCGAAACATTAGACTAATTGTTGTAGATAAATAATTGAAGGATATCGCTAGACAAGAACAATACTCTTATAATAATAATAAGAACAATAACGAGAAAAATTGTCATAGTAGATCCTTCTTGGAGCTATCACTTGTGAACTTCCTAGAACAAGAGCCAAAATAAAAATGAAATAATAAGAAATAGGAACAACACTCTTCTAGTGTTGTGACCAATCATTCCTCCATGGTAACCTACCCGAGACAAGAGCAACAAGAGAAAAAGTATTTCCAATATAATAGCATTTTCATAAGAACATATCTATGTTAACAAGAATAAAAGACAATTTCATGGTAATCATCATAACATTACCAAGGTGACCTTCCTGGAAGCAAAACAAGAAATATCTCCTAGAAGAGATGTTAGTTCATCCTGCAACAAATACAATAAGCATTTATATCAATAGCACTCACATGCTACCAAGTATTCATTTTACCTAACGGTAATAGAACCTTTCAAGGATTGTTGTCACAACTATAGTTTTTATTTGTAATGTAGCAATTATCAAACTTGATATGTTCAAGTTGGAAAATTATCAATTTAATCAATCAAACATGGAACCTAGAGTCTTATCTCCAAGAATGAGTGTTGTTTCTTTTCTTGTGAGTCTCCTTCATTCAAGATGACAAGTATTCTCTCCAACTTGTCCCCTGTACTAAGACAATATGCTTTCTTGACAGAAATCTGAGTGAGGGAATATAATGCAAATAAACTCTAAAATCTTGACCTTAATCAATCTAATACTTTGACTAGAGTTAGCTTATAAATTTAACTTTGACCATAGGTTAGTATGATAATTATAACTTCAATAGATAAAAATACAACTAGATGTTCATAAGATCACAATAATTCCATAACAATGCGTTTTTCCTCTTAATGTGTTGGATCTGAGATCCCTTTGTATCTATGATTGTTGCTTGGACAAAAGATCCCTTCTCTTGCAAACACCCTCAGGATAGTGATACAGTTTAAACATATAAAAGTACATACCTATGGAAGCAACAAAAAACTATACCAAGAAGCGACACCATTTGACAGCAACAGAAAGAAATGACAAATCTTAACATTTCAAAATGCTCGAACGAATTTCGGTTAGGGTTTGTTGTTGTTGCAAAACTAGAAACCCTAACTGTTGGAAGAATGACTAGCGAGTTGATCTAGGGAAATAATAATTCTAGCATCCTTTCAACGAGTTGCTCAACGAGTTATTAGAAACTTCACTGGACCAGAGGAACTACGACTAGTGTTGCAACTGGAATGAAGCCACTGACACAAAGCAACTAGCATGAAGCAATTGGAACTAGTACTATAACTGCAACGGGCACTGCAGACCTAGGATTTTATGAGGAAACCCTAATTTTTTTAATTTCAGAATTTTGGAGATCTGATCCAGGGGAAATATGTGCCCTACTTAGGAGACCTTCTTGGTGTGTTTAGTAAGTGCTCAACAAGCTTGAAAATGGGGGAAACTGAGAATATTCCTTCCAACGATTATAATATTATGAAGGAAAATAGCTCTGAAACCATGTTAAAATTTTGGTATTATCCTTTAAACATATACAATGTCACATCATTGTCACCCAACCATAGGCATTCACTATTCCACCCCAAGCACACTAACCTTTTCTTAGATAGAATGATTCTGGCAAGTCCACACTAGAACCAATAGATAAACCTTAAACAGAAACACCATTGCTATAGAAACATAACAATAACAAGAGAATGTACCTCTACTAATAGAAGCATACCTTTACCAAGAGAAGCACACAAGAGAGATACCAGAAAAACTGATATTACACCATGACAACTACTACACCACCCTCTTTAGACTTGCGCCTCCTTTTACTGCAACTGCAGCTACTACTCCTCATACTTGCGCCCTCCTTCTGCTGAGTGAGTGTATGAGAGTGTACAAATGAGATAAGGAGTCACCTTATTTATACTTATTATGCCAGTGAACGTTTCCCATAGGGGAGACCTATCTTTTCTGGAAAATATAATTTACTTTGAATTTTTCTGGCAGTGCCGACCTCTCTTTCTCAGTTTTCTATTTCTTTATTATTATTCTCCTTGGGTCAATTTATCTTCTAGGGTTTTCACACATCATTTTAATGGTTCTATTACTTCTGGAATATTCTATTCTAAGTACAAAGTTTACACTTGAAGGTTAATACCTCCCAAATATACCAAAACATCAACATCAACATGGTATCAAAGCGGGATTGGGCTTGACTCCATCAAAAGAGGGACCAAGAAAACAATTTTCTACTCTGGATAAACTCCAAGACAATGTTGTGATTAATGGAGATTTCTAAGAGGGGTCGAGGTAGAACATGGGAGACCTGTAGGCATGTGGGATCCTAGTATGTAAATAATCCAATAAAAAATTCATGACATCAACCGTAAAAGAAGAAATAAATTTCTATCTATAAATATGAAACCTTTGCTTTCTCTCCATCATGTGTTCTCATATTTTCAAGAGATATTCTAGTTTCTCCTGAGCTCAATATTGAAGATATAATCGATAATGGTGCCTAGCATAACTAAATTTATGTGCATATATGTGTTTTCCTTGAGTCTATTTCTCTGTAACATGGAGGTGATGGAGAGAAGATTCTTTAAAAACAAGTCTTCCTATGACGATGGAAATGGCGGATCAAATACTACTGGGTACGGTGAATCCTACGTCAGCAACGATGAAAATAACGCTTACAGAGTCGGTTCAAACAATGGCTATGGTTCCTATCGAGGACAAGGAAATGGTAATGGATATGGATCATATCAAGGCTAGGTAAATGGTAATGGATATAGATATGGCCACATCGAGGTTTACCATCTTGGTTCTAGTAGTGGAGTTGTCTATGGAGAAGTTGAGAGTGTGACTATTATTCTTCTTCTGGTAGAGTTGGTGAATACTATTCACAAAATAGTGTCGGGGAGGATATGGGTCTCAAATATAAATAGAGTTCTCACAATAGTGTTGGTAATACCGTGGGTTCTAGCTACCATGGTCCAGCTTATGGTTTGGGCTCTGGGTCTGGATATGGATCCTAGTGGCATGGATCTAATGGTGTCTATGTGAAAGAGCTTGGTATGCACATATTGAAAACTACTTGATGAGACTTGGATTCTACAAGATCTATATTGATCCAAACCTTTATTACAAGTTTGTGAATAATGCACCTATTATTCTACTACTATATGTTGATGACTTATTTCTGACAGGTGAAGAGGCTCTCACTATTCGGTGTAAGAGGGAGCTAGCCTTTGAATTTGACATGAAGGATCTTGGTATCATGCACTGTTATTTGGGACTAGAAGTGTCGAAGAATCCTGGTGAAATATTTCTATGTCAAGGAAAGTATGTTGTGAATATCCTTCAAAAGTTTGGGATGATGAATTGAAAATCCATGGAAACTCTCATGGTGACAAACCTAAAGAAGTTGAGAGACTTTGATTCTGATCTAGTAGACCCCTCCACATGCCAAAAGTTGATTGGCTCATTGAAGTATTTTGTTAAAACCAAGTCAGAAATTTTGTTTGCTATGAACACGTTGAGCCAGTTCTAGGTGGAAGCAATACATGAGCATTGGATAGCCGCAAAACACATTTTGAGATATTTTTATATCATGCTAAATTACGGTTTAAGATATGTCTCAAATAGTGATGTACAACTGTAGGGATATACATATTCTGATTGGGCAGAGATTGCAAGTGATAGAAAGATTACTTCTGGTGTATGTTTCAGTTTGGCATTTTCTACGATCTCTTGGACCGGTAGGAAGAAGAAGTTTGTCACACTCATCACTGCAAAGGAAGAATTCATTGTATCTTGTGATGATTGTACGAAATAAGTATGGATCTATAAGTTGGTTTCTGGACTATTTGACAAGGTGCTGGATTCGACCATGATATAATGTGATAATCAAAGTTTTGTGAAGCTTTCATAGAACCTCGTGTTCCATGACAAGTCAAAGTACATTGATATCAAGTACTACTACATCCATGATAAAGTCCAGAAGGGAGAAGTGAAGCTCCAGTACATCTCCACCGATGAGAAGATAACATATCTTCTAATGAATCCCTTGTCCAAAGGGAAGTTTGTGTACTTTAGGGATAAGCTAGGGATTTTGGAGATTACTCCTTTGGTTGAGATGGAGTTTTGATATTCTTGCATTGTGGATAGTCAGTCTGTTGTTGGACTGATATTCTCCCTATGGACAATGGTCCAGGTTGGACAAATTTTTCATGTATCATGGACTGACATTTTCTGTAGAAAATGGTCCATGGTTGACATTATCTTATGGAACAGATGGTGACCTAATCAAGATGAATGGTTCTCCCCCTATGGAATGAATAATGACCTGATTAGGAAGGTTGGTACATGACTAACATTTTCTCTATGGCACATATGGTGACCTGATTAGAGAAAGAGGTCCAGGAATGATATTCTTCTATGTCACATGTAGTGACTTGATTAGAATAATGGTACTTGTATCCCATGGCGTGAATTTCAACATCTGGAAGGACTAACATTCTTCATGTGTCACAAATGGTGATATGATCAGGAAGAATGGTCCTTATAGTCATGGGACACTTCGTTGAGTGTGTGACAACTGTGGGACACTCAGTTGAGTGTGCAGGTTTCAACACCTGAATTATTCAAGCATGATGTTTGATTACGCATATGAAGTATGGCCCAAAGATTTGATGCCATATGATGTGTCATATGACAAGTTGTTGCTAATGTTGTCATTAATGTTGCAGATGATGATGTTGCAGACATTCTCACCAAGCATCTATCTAGAGTGAAGTATGATTACTTCAGAGATAAGCTTGGTGTCATGCAGAATGTCCACCCTCATTGAGAGGGAGGCGTGTTTTTTCTCCTCCACCAGGATAACCCCTCTGGCCAAGGGCTCCCTAGAATAGTCATGTGAGGTGATTGAGGGGGTAATGCACTGTTGGATCCTAGGAGAGGAGAAAACATCACAAGTGTAGTCATAAGACTATGGCAAAGACTGTGTGTCTCTAAACAATAGTTGTGTGCTACTACAATGGTTGTGTACCATTGGTAGAGATTGTGTGTCTCTGGACGTAGTTGTGTGCTACTACGGTGGTTGTGTACAACTGGTAGTGATTGTGTGCCATTGGATGGTAGTTGTGTGATACTAGCAGTGGTTGTGTACCACTAGCAATGATTGTGTATCATTGGACAATAGTTTTGTACTACTAGTGATGGTTGTGTACCATTGACAGTGGTTGTGTACCACTGGCAGTGATTGTGTATCACTAGAAAGCATTTGTGTACTACTATGAATTGACAACAGTCGTTTTCTATTAGATGGAATTATATTAGTTTTGTGCTATTGTTTTATCATAAATACTATGACAGATGAATTGATTTATCGATGGCATGGTAGTATATATGTAATACTAGTTGATTGCAGAGTAGTTAGTGGAATACTAGATGAAAGACATTGTGGAAAGATACCTCCCTAGCTAAGAGAGAGTGTTGATGTTTTGGTAGTTGCAGGAAGAACTTTCCTCTAGGCAACCATTCTTATAAGAGAAGAAGATTATGAAAGTCTAGGAAGACAATTGAACAATAGGAGAATATATTAGAGAGAGTCAGTTGGCTCAGAGGGAGAGTCATAGAGGGAGTTTCCCCTTAGTTTAGATGGGAAAGAGACATCTCCAAGGACTGATAGACATGTTTCATGATTCTAGAGAGAAGTTTGTATACTTCATATACAATCTTGGCATGATGTAGAATGTCTCCCTCATTGAGGGAGTGTTGATGTTTGGGAAGCATTTGGAAGACATTCTCCTAGATTAATAATATAATTATTAATTACTAAATAATATATATAATAAATAAGTAGTTATTTATTATCCAAGTGATGGATCCTTTCATTGATGGTCACCATATGTTCTCTATATATGTAAAACTCATCATTGTAATAATATATCGATCATATATCATCTCATATTATCTTATATAGAAAAATAAACATGTCACACTCTTTATAATTTTATATTGATTTAGACTTCTCTGTCACATTCTTTGTAATTTCACTCTTTGTAATTTTAGATTATTTGTAATATTCTAGGAATAAGATGCAAAGAGACATTCTACATCGCCATAGTAAAATAAATTAACAATTTTTTTTTTCTGAGAGATTGCAATAGTTTTTCAACATAGTTACAAATTTATCTAAGATACCTACCAAACAAAACATAGTTCATAGTCTTGTTATTACCCTTGGATCCATGGTAAAATCCAAATCTGTATTACCCTTAAAAATAATTTACTTTCTATTTGTCTTCGTTTTACCTTCTTTCTCAAAAACTTTGAACCGCGCTAAGCCTTCTCATAAGACACTCTAACCTATGTCAACATGTGTCACAAGGTATCTTAAATGCTCAACATGAACACTAACACTATTACAAAATAGGGATATATAATTATTATGATTTCATAATGTTGTAAACAAATTGGACTCCTCACATTACCAGTGCATCATGCAAGAAACAATATGAATGCCCTTCTTGCAACTCTCATTTCTCAAGTACCAACATTTAAATGCCATGGAAATACTCAACACATATCCAAGGTGGATGGAAAAAGGGGACTACATATATCAAGGTATATTACTTTTAGAAGAATACATTTTGAACAAAATTTGACAGAACATAAATGTTGAAGGACACAAACAATGGAAAACCAGGCATGTTAATAATATTTCAGAAAACTAATTATTGACCTTGTAGGATGATGAAGTGATTTATTACCTTTTGGCATGGATTTTTTTTAATAAGGATGTCAGAAGTAGAAGAATCGTTAATCTAGAAAGTTTAAACCATTAGCAAATTGCCACTAGATCCCCGATTAAGGGAGATGTCCGAAATTGCCACAATTAAGTGATAATAAATCAATCTAATTTTAGATTCAATATATTCAATAGAAATTCATTTTTACTTTTAATAGGTTTTCATAATTATCTTCTGAAAGTATTACTATAATTTTAACAGAGCACTAGTGTCCTATCTAATTTTGTTGATACAAGTGTTCTAGTTCTCCCACTTACAAGTAACAACTACAATGAAATACCTTTTTATATTCCCTTTTGTAAATTACACTTTATAACATATGATGGATTGAATTTTAAAATATCACTATCATCCTATCTAATTTTGTTGATACAAGTGTTCTAGTTCTCCCATTTACAAGTAACAACTACAATGAAATACCTTTTTATATTCCCTTTCGTAAATTGCACTTTATAACATATGATGGATTGATTTTTGTTTCTCCTTTTATGAATGCTCCCCTAAATGTGTGTCTTTGACATTATTATCTCGTTTATTGTTGGCCCTCGACCAAGTTTTGGGAGAACCTTGGTCATGTTTGAGAATTTTTGGGACTTCGACAGGCTGGTCAAAAACAGAGCGCCCAGGTGAAGCGAAGATCGTGGGATCTCACCCTTTTTGCGGAATTTTTGGGATTTTAGGTTTTATGTAATGGGTATGGGATGTCGACCCATGGGTCTTACCCATATTTAAGCCCTTTTTGTAATGTATAAATAAGTATCTAGGCATTGTAAGAAGTAGATCTGATTAGTTATGTGCAAGAAGATGTGTTAAGGATTGCAGAGCTAAGTACAAGCGTTGTGTAAGTGCTTTGTGCACAGACTCTGTAAGGCTTTGTGCAGTGAATTAAATCGGGGAAGGATGATATGAAAAGGTGTGCACAGATCTCCTGTCTTATGTGGAGTTATATTGGTGGCTATGTTCATGTAAGCAGGTTGGAAGAAGCTAATAAAGAAGAAGAAGAGTTGGTGGATGTATCCCCACACTAGGGTGAACCACGTATATCCTGTGTTGATGTGCTTTGTGCAATGTGTTCCTGATGTTATGTTTATATTTTATTAGTGCATTAGTCTTGATGTATGACAGATAGATCTATGAATGATTAGTCCTTATTATGTGAATGAATGTTAGATCTGGGATTATGCTAAGTGCTTGGAAGTGTTAGATCTATTTACCACTGCGTTGATCTACAATTAGGGTTAATCTACGAAGTGAATAAGACTCATAACTTGATGCATTTTATTGGATAAGTGCTTTTTTAAGTATTGTGATCACAGATCTATGTCCCAGCTAAGTTGTAGACACTTGAGACCTGCAACCCCCCTGCCTCTACCTCGGGTGAGACTTCATCTACTTCGCAGGTGTTGCTGAAAGGGTCAGTAGTTAGGGTTTTGTTGGTGCGTTGTTGAAGCATTGAACCCTGGTTCTTCCCCTGTGCCAAAAAATGGTTGCATTGTCGGGACCTGAAACTGTGATTGTTGGGAACTGAGGAAAAGAGAAATCTTTGTGCATAGATCTGTTGTTGTAGTGCACAATATTCTACTTGACTTGTGAAGCTCTGTGCTAAGAAGGGAATCAGATCTGAAGAAAAGAGGTAAGATATTAAAGATTTGTGCTATGCTGAAGGTAGTATAAGTGGAAATTTTTGTTTAGAAAGTATGAATTTAGGTATGTTTGATAGATTTTGTCCTAGTCTAAAAACTAGGGCACAACTAGAAGAAATAATATTTGATATGAATTAATTTGATAAAGCTAATGAAATATATGTTACTCCTATGCATAGAAATAATTTTTGGACTAACAAGTGGATGCAGTATCCTAGAAAGAATTTTTTGCAGGTCCAACACTATGATCCCAGTGCACAGTACATGAAAGGTTGGGGATTGCTCAAGAGAAAGAGAGGATTGACACTATGTTATAGCTACAGAAGACTGGGACATGTTGCTAAGAAATGCCCTGGTGTAGGTCCTACTTTCCTTTGTTGTAAATCTGTTGGACAAGAGGTTTTGGATTGCCCTAGAATAATTGCTAAAGTTGAAAAGATGAACCTGAGACAAGAAAACCATGAAGAAGGTTAAGAAACTACAGATATGTTAGAGAATCATAAATAATTAGAGACTATATTATTACAGATGAAAGAAACCCTGAATGATCACAAAGACATCAATTTACTAGAGATCTTAAAAGAGAAGGAATGCTTAGAAAAAAGAATAGGAGACTTCGACATAGACTGTGTTCTGGATGAGGAAACACAGGTGAATATTATGCCAGAAAGCACTTGGAAAATTTTGGGAAAGCCAACTATGATTCCTTCATTGGGAAGGATAGGATTGTTTAAAGGAAATATGATAAACCTATGTGGAAGACTTACTCATGTACTTATGATAGCCCATGGAGGATCGACTGCAGAAGAGTTTGAGGTCATTAAGTTTGTTGAGAATAGCACTCCTTTTTCACTTATGTTAGGAAAACCCTGGATTGAGAAAGATCATATTCAAAGGAAAGAAGAAGAGGAAGCCACAGAAAAAAAAAGAAAGAATTAAGGGATTTCATGGCTAGGAGAATAGCGCGCTTAATAGAAGAACAAGAGGGCAAGTCGAAGCAAATGAGGGCTAGATAATTAGTTGTTGAGGTTCAAAGAACGCAAGATGTCTTAAAGAACCTATCCATGCAGGAGAGAAGAGAACCTACCCCATAAACAGTAAGAGAAGAAGTATTACCCTTGAACCCTTTGAAAGACCCTCAACAGTGAGAAGTTACTACGCTAAGAGTAGATAAGAATAGAAATAGAAAGAGGATTCCAGAGACTCAGATCACAGGAAAGAAGGCCAAAAATCTCAGTAAGAAGAGAGAAAAGTTAGAAAAATTGCAGGAAGCTCCAGAAAAGACTTTGCAGAAAGGAGGCTTGCAGAACTTGAACCTCACTGGAATAGAAAGACAATGCAGACTGGTACTTTTCCACGACAAATAAATATGACCATTAGAGGCGTCGTGACCATTAGGACGATGCTCCATAATGGTTAGAAACATATTTATTTATGGAAATATCGCCATTGGAACATTGGGACCACACCACAACAGATGGAATCAATATTGAGGCATTCCTACCCATTGGAGAAGTCTGTTACGATGTTTCCTATTTATCCCATCGAATTTCGCACCGAGGACACTTTTGCAAACTGAGATATTCGAGCTAACATAGAACTAACTTCTACCGCACTATTCTTCTGAGACCTCGCCACTCGTTTTATCTTACCTTGAGCATCCAGTCACTTACCCGACATACTTGATCATGACCATGCATGTCGGGCAACCTTAGTGCAGTAGAGAAATCCGTCAAAGAGATTTTGATAGACCTTCTGGCTGAGAAGGTCATGTCTGCAAGAGTACAGTCCTTGTCGATGGTCAGATTGCAAGCATTCCCCTCGACTGCACATCGATCCAGTAGATTTGGGCCATCCCGAAATGCGACGGAGAAGAGAAGTAAGCACCGCAATGACCTAGCGAACATGAAGCTCATCCCATCGGTCTTGCTCGACTACATCCTACCTCTAGCTGGTGCGGTTAGTTGTGATAACCTCCCAGGATATTTCAAGTACACACTCATCATGGCATACCTCCCGAAAGGGATATGCACAGTAAGATCGCATACAAGATTGGTTGTCCATTCAATAGCTTCAACCAAGTGTAACAGAGTTAGAATTGGAAGCAGTGTTGAGTACTCCGTAGGAAGTGTGAGACCAGAGGTAAGAAACTGCCAAGAGCACAGTCGAAGGAATCAAGGCATTGGATTTAGAATGAAAGAAACTAAGTAACCGAAGTGCCCAGACCTATGAGTGCCTTGTATATGAACCAAAGCTGAGGAGACTGGAGGCACAACTCCAGGAGGCAAAACAACAGGCATTGATAGTGCAAGCGCAATTGAAGCTACTTTCAGTAGTAGAGAAGATGAAAAGGTCGCAGGAGCAGTGTGTAGTTCATCACCACGTCATTTCCATCCAGAGTCAAGTTAAGGAGGTGACACACTGATTCCATCCGATGCAGGACAAAGCCTGCACCCTTTTTGAAGAAATCAAGGGAGAAGGATCACAGTTGGAACAAGTGGTTGCAACAGTGGAACAATGCCTGGAAGGGTCTGTCATCGAGAAAGTCATTCAAGAGTTCACCGAGCAGGAGGCTCTGGTGCAACAACAAGTTGAGGTAGCTCGAGCTAAGCTTGAGGCCTTCAAAGTAGTGTTTCCTAGATCAGAGTGACTCAGGATGAGTCACTGGTGAGTGTTGGGGGCATGTTGGCCCTCGACCAATTTTTGGGAGAACCTTGGTCGTGTTTGACCATTTTTGGTACTTCGACAGGATAGTAAAAAATGGAGCGCCTAAGCGAAGCAGAGATCGCGGGATCTCACCCTTTTTGCGGGCTTTTTGGGCTTTTAGGGTTTATGTAACGGGTATGGGATGTTGGCCCATGGGTCTTACCCATGTTTAGGCCCTTTTTGTAATGTATAAATAAGTATCTAGGCATTGTAAGAAGTATATTTGATTAGCTATGTGCAAGAAGATGTGTTAAGGATTACAGAGCTAAGTACAAGTGTTGTGTAAGTGCTTTGTGTGCAGATTGTGTAAGGATTTTTGCTGTGACTTAAATCAAGGAAGGAGGATCTGGTGAGGTGTGCACAGATCTCTTGTCCTATGCGGAGTTGTTTTGGTGGCTATGTGCATGTAATAATATTGGAAGAAGCTAATAAAGAAGAAGAAGAGTTGGTGGACGTAGCCCCACACTGGGGTGAACCACGTATATCCTGTTTTGATGTGCTTTGTGCAATGTGTTCCTGATGTTATGTTTATATTTTCTTAGTGAATTAGTCTTGATGTATGACATATAGATCTATGAATTCTTAGCGCTTATTATGTGAATGAATGTTAGATCTGGGATTATGCTAAGTGATTGGAAGTGTTAGATCTATTTACTACTGCATTGATCTACAATTAGGGTTAATTTGCGAAGTGAATAAGACTCACAACTTGATGCATGTTATTGGCTAAGTGCTCTATTAATTATTGTGATCACAGATCTGTGTCCCAACTAGGTTGTAAACACTTGAGTCCTGCAACCCCCTCTGCCTCTACCTCAGGTGAGACTTCATCTGCTTCTCAAGTGTTGCCAAAAGGGTCGATAGTTAGGGTTTTTTTGGTGTGTTTTTGAAGCATTAATCCCAGGTTCTGTCCCTGTGCCAACATAGATCTCTCACTTTGGTAGTTTAAATCATTGTGGCTGAAATTTTCTGGGTAAACCACAATGCCATTTGCTTCATCAACATTTTGGGCCAAGATTTTGTGGCCCATCATCCCAAAATAAACAATCTTATCTTTTGGGTGAAGTTCATGTGGCCCATCATCGGGAAAGAGAAGACATAGTCAATTTTATCTTTCTTTCTTGCTGATAAACCAAATAAGTGTGTCCTGAAATGTTGATGAAAGAAATATGATTGCAGTTTACTAGGAAAACCACATACACTAATTATTTTGAATTTAACTTGGAAAAACTCAATGCTTGAGTTCACTCACTGCAAAAATTTATATGCCTACATTAAAGCTATGAAATTATACTTGTCGATTTATTTAGCTAATTCAAAATCGCATTGTTAAATGCTAACCACATATTCATTATAATTTATCCATGTGCATCTTTAGCATCGTACATGCTCCTTCAATTCTCAAAACCCTTTAGATCGCTGATATTTCCAGTGCAAAGATACATCTACATAAAAAAGTATACTCCTGGGAGTCCTTTACGACCATTATTTTCCACTAGCAAGCCTTAAGCACCATGCACTAAAACAATCATTGCATGGTGCTTACAGATTGTATGGATGATCCTCGTGACACCTTGTTGATGGGAATATGTAAATGCTCATCAACTAGAAGGGAGATTCTGGTCCAAGGTTGTCTAAATAACCTAATCCGTTTGAAGTAACTCACCCTGATAGGTTTAACGGCTCCGTTGGCCGATAAGGGGATCTAATCTAAGCTACAAAATAAAAAATAACTAACTATTCATTAACAAACACCTACTATGTACATTTATTGTTCACACATTTTATATATGAAATATAAAGAATAAACATGTACAAAATTTGCAAGAAACCTTGTAAAACTAAGATTGAAAGAGAGAACCAAATCTCAAGCAAAATTATGATTTAAGAAAAAAAAATGTTATTCTACAAATCTCTCTGAAATTAAAAGGGTATGAATGTAAATAATAACAATATTTAGTTTGCATGAGAAAATCATCTAAACTTATAAATGATGATTTACATTCACAAAAGAAAGAAAAGAAAACAAACTAAATAATAATAATAAAAACTTTACTATTCTATTTACTAGTCATTGATGAAGACAAAATCTTTTGATTGTGCCTTCCTGTGTAAAGATTACTCTAGCAACCAATATGTCAAGTGAAACTTAGGGAAAGCAGTTGTAGATTACTATAACACTACCTGAAGAAAATCACTTCAACATATATTGAAATATTATTTGAGTTACAAAAAGGACAATTTAATTAATTTGATCCTTATGAGGATGGATAATCATTTGTTCATTAAGAAGATAATATCAATGGATTAAATATCATAGTAAGCACATAACGTACAAATAAATTTGATACATTTTGATACTTGTATTAAAATAACATAATCATAAAGACCATAATTCATTGAGATAATATACTGAATAAAATAATCTGAAAAAATTGAACCGAGATCCAAGAAATAATAATACATTCATAAATGCAAGTTAAAGCAAGGATTTTACAAATACATCATTATTGCTAAGAGCATAAAATAGATAATATATTTGAAACAAAACAACATTACTCACAAGAAAAAAGCCATTAAGCAAAGTGTAGTTTCATATATTTATTCAATATTAGCACTGGTCCATTATCCCCAAAATCCAAAACATGTCCTTGACTCCAAAATCCCTAAGTATTTAAACAAAATGTGGATTTCCCCTCATATCGACATGATAGGAGCAAATCCTTCAAAAATAGTAAAGTTGTGCTTACAATAGAAAAGTTCTAAGTCTGTCCAACAACTTATATAAAAGTTTGTTGTAATAATAATATGAAACTATCACTTGCTTTTTTGAAAATAATTCTATTGCTAGTTAAAACAAAAGAAATATTCCATGATCTCTAAGGACCCATGACGATAGCATTGATAATATGCCTTCATCATTTAGAGACCTAAAAAAAAATATGATTAATTAGAAAACTTTAGTATACTTAACTAAGACTAGCTACATAATCTATGATTCTGTAGCTGGTCTAAAAACCTCAAAAAATCAAAACAAATTTAAAACAAATTGAGGAAAAACTAAAAACAACAAATTTTATTACCAGAAATTACACATTTGAAATGGAAGATTCGTGAAATTCTGATCCGACAATAACATTGACATTATTCGATTTCTTGATGATAGTATCTGGAGAATTTTTGGCTTCTTGTTGGCTTGAAGCATGTTATATTCCATTTCGTTTTTTAATTGTTGATTTACCCTTTTTAATTCTTTGTTTTGTCTCATCATCTGATCGAGGTGCATTTGTAGGTAATGAACATCTTCATAATACCTTTGGGCCCAAGCTTTGTAGTCATGACAGCTCTTAGATTCTAGATTAGGGATTGAGTGATGTCGATCTTTGTCCAAGGGTTTTTATAGGGAAACATTTCTTATTAGATCAACATGAATACCTAGGAAGTATTCAAACCCGTGAATAAAAGGAGGTAAATTGTAAACAAAATCATACAAATGTTTTCTTCTTCTTCACTTTTTTCATTTGTGTCTTCACAGGAGGAATCATGATCCTCAATAATTATCATTCTTGCTGGAGTTTCTCTTTGTTTGAACCAGTTCCTAACCATTCTAGACAATAAGGGCCCTATCGTTTTATTATTGAAGTCAACCCCAATGTTAACACAGACTTGTTTGCCTTGTTTCTTGGGCTTATGGTCAACCTTTAAACACACAACATATGTACCTAGATTGACATGATCTAAAGGATTTTCCTTCAATCGTTTAAAGATAGATTCTAGTGAATGGTTATGTTCCAACCCTTGCCTAGCTTTGCTTCATGTAATCTGAGGGACAAGAGTAAGGTCCAATTTATCATCCAAATAAACACGAGAATCAATATTGAGTTGGACCTCAAGTTTTATTTCCTGAGAGGTAGTTTGAGGAGAGTTGGATTTTCCTATGACCCTAGGTAATTTAGGGATAGGGTTTGCGGGATGAGGTATAAATTGATTTCTTTCCAAGAAACTTTCTCAATTATCCCCTATGCTGGTAAGATACAAATTAGGCTGTGGTAAAAAAGGATAGACTCAGGGTTTGGACTCTGTCACTAGTAGAACTTACATTTTTTACGAAGGCTCTTATGTAGGTAGAAGAATACGTTCAAATGAAACCCTCGAAAAACCATGAGTAACCGAATGTGAAAAAAGAATATAATGCCATAACTCCCCTCACATGTTACAAGTTGTTTAATAAACAAGAGAAGGTTGTTCCATTTTTGACAGAAAAGGTCAATTGGTATACCTTTGATGTGGTATCGAGAACATTTGGATGCCAAGAAATCCTTCTAGGGAATGTCTTTGAATTTCATATTCTTGAACCATTTCTCGCCTAACTATGGGAGACATGTACCTTGAGTAAGGAATTACTCATCCAATTGAAACATGATATCACCAATATTAACCCTAGTGCCATCAAAATCCCTCGCAAAATCTCTGGCTACTTCAATATTGAACCTTATAAATAACTATATAAACCCTAACCACCCCACTTGGGAGAGAATATCAATAACATCATCGCATGTGAGAAATGCTTGTAGTCCATTTGGCACTTCCCTCACAACATGAGCCATAAGCTCTATGGGAAGGTTAATAACTAGGACACATTTAAGAGCGAACAAACTGTCTTTGTGAAAGAAAGAATATTGCATACAGAGTAAAACGAACCCATAAGAACTGGGCAAAGCTAAAATGTCATACCTGATCCCAAAAATGATAACTAAACATTGGAAGAACCCAGGATGACCTGTAACAATCCAACACTTAAAACCTTGATGATTTCCCAGATGACGAAGGATAGGAGGGTTTAATATTGAATGACCCGTCTACTCTTTAGAATCCTCCATGAACCCTTGATCCCAAATCATGGATGATTGTATAGTTACGAAAATGATTTCGAAGCCATTTGAAAGATTGGGTCGAGGAAAAGGGTCATAATTGAAGGGAACAACGAAGTACATGGGTTGAGTGATCCAAATGACATATATGATCATGCAAAGATCTGAGCAAGGGAAAAACCCTTACCAAAACAATAATCTCACAGTTTAAATGAAGGTTTACGGGTGACCCCTTCATCAAATTAGTTTAACATGCCCAAAACAAATGTTTTTCCTAACCTTCACTCGTATTAACTATTAAAAAGGGTCATTTATCAATTTAACACAATCCCTTGTAAAATTAACTTTGAATCAAGGGATATAAAGGCTTGTCATATATTATGTTAAGTTATCCATCCTTTAATAAATCATAATCCTGATAGTGTCCTCTTCCATATATGACTAGGACGTATGAGAAATAATCTTTGATCAAAGTGAGGGAGGTATGATGGTAAAGAATTCACCAAGCAATTTCCACGAGAAAATCCTTAATTTCATGCTTTGAAGTCATTAAATTAAGGAGAAAATTAAATCGAAACACATTCAAACTAAACAAAACGATGGAAAAATCAAACACACTAAAAACTGTAAACACAAACTATTTCATAAAACTAACCAAAATCAATTAAGCAATAAATTTACCAAGATTCTATGAATTCAATCTTGAGCAGTACCGGATAGTGAGAAAAAGTACTGGATAGTGAGTATTTTTATGGCTAACCCTATATTTTCAAGTGATGCAGGAGCATCTCTCCATGCCAACAATGCACTAGCCAACAACACATTCAAAGCACACATTCAAGGAGGAGAGGCACCAATCCTCTCACATTTCAAAATTTGAAATTGTATTAAATGTTCGTAGGGATGGTAGAGACGAAGCCATGCCTCGAGCATGCTGTAGTTGATGTCTCCTTAATGGCTGACAGGTAGAAGGGGATCTAAATCCAATTCAGATTAGATGTCCCATTCAATGTAATTCATTGTGAATTAATGAGAGTAGGTGAGATGGAGGGAAGAGCTCGAGAAGCCCCCTTTTGTAAAAGAACATTGTATCTATTTTTCATTATGTTATGAGGCATAGCAGATTAGGATAGAAGAAGAGAGAGCTGATACTTTGTTTTAGTTCGAGCTGGAACATATTGTAACATGCATTCACATTTATAAAAAGAGCAGTTTTTCCTACACTTGAGTCTTTGTGTGTTTATGCAATTCATGAATGTCATCTGTGTATGCTCATATATGTTGTAGATGTATGTTAAGTTTACATTTGTAGGGATAGACATAATTTACTATCTAAGAGTTCTTTGATTCCAGGTCTGGGTTCTTTGTGGCTTCATGCAAGAGGTTGCATGATAGAATACTGCGGGTTCTATAAGCCAGTGCATAGAGTGCACTTCTGAATTCTATGGAATTTGGACAAAGGCATGCCAAGAGGGTGCACCAGAGGAAATCTTAGACTCAGGGAGAAGCCTCAAGGTTGTTGAATACCTTGGAGGTGATACTATGCAGAGGAGGGCACAGAGAAGACATAATCATTGAAGGTTCTGTAAGAAGCTCTACTTGGAGGGCATCAAGCGAGTGCATAGAGTGCACAGAAGGAACTTTATTTCAAGTTCATAGATAAGAGAAGTGTCAAGGAGGAGACACTCATAGGGTTACTGAACACCCTGTAGGCTCAACAAGGCGTGCTTGAGAAGGAAGTTGCAGAAGAGGGAACTTCCATCCCTTCAAGGAGAGAAAGGGAAAGAGACCATTGAGGTCCGAGTAGTTGAGGATTAAGGAGGAGGAAGACTTGTTCCAGGAACATATTAGGCCAACACTCAGACGAAGTGTTGAGAAACATCCATCAGAAGGCTAGCCGGAGTGCAAGGCGTGCACACAGAAAGGACTTGTCACAAGTGCAAAAGCTCAGGAGGAATAGTGCCTTTGCGCATAGAATTCTAATAGAAAGGAATAGTAGGCTGAGACACTTTGAGTTCAAATCCACTGACAGAGCTCAGAAGAGATAGCGTTTCCAAAATGTAGGCAAGATCTGAAACGATCAAGACTCACAGAGGAAGAAAAGGTTGAGGCCTTTGAGACTTTGAAAATCTTCCAAGTCTGGAAGGAAGAAGTGCAAGCCCAAGAGGGAGCTACAAATGCCATTAGATCAGCTAAAGATATGATATCTAGACCATTCAATATCGTGTCTAGACACACAAGAGAACTCGTGGGGACAGAGGATTGGAAGAACAGTGGAGATGCTTCGAGAGGAAGTGATGAAATGCCGAGAGCCATTGGATATTGTATCTGAATTTGGGGAACGGAGTGACCAGTGGTTTGGGAAGAGCATAACAGATTCCTGGTCAGGTCACGTGGATGACAGGTGGCATAACAACAAGCGCCCAGAGAAAGGTGGAAGCGGGTGACAGGTGGTGGACACACGTCGCCTGGGAAGGAGTCAACCCATTGTTGACTTATCACGTTTCAGGGATTTGCAAGGGGAGAGCACAAGAGTTTGGCACTCCAACGAGTGAATTCACGAGTTGTGATAGGCACTTGTGATAAGGCTTGGTTGTGGTCATACGGAGACAAGAGCTAGTGAGGGCTAGGCTCTATCGGAATTTCGAAAACCAGGAGTTGGAATGACAAGGAGTCAACCCCTCCACATCGTCGATACATGGTTTTTGATAAGCGCCCTTTGGGTGTAGGCCTTGGTCATAGCACCGTGGTCACTAAGAGGAGTTGAAGCTCACACCTTGTGCATGCTTGCACAGGTGGGGTTTCTGAAGGACCTGTGGATCGTTGGGGTTCTAGCGCGGACTCGCTGAGTTGCTACAACTTAACATTGAGAGGAGATCGATCTTACGTGGATCTCTTCTAGGGAAAGGGGTCTGTACTAGTGTGGTATCAGAGAAAGACTTCATATGTATATTTTAGGTGAAGATGATTGAAGAGATTATTGCAAGACGCAGCAACAAATAGACAATCAGGTGGACTATAGGAAATGCTAGAAATTCTTTCAGTTATAGAGTAGCAATAATAGATTTTCCAGGATGGAATATTCAAAGGGAAGAAGATGGTTACTGAAGGCCATAAGCATGGTCAAAGAGAGGACTGCCAACAGATGAAGATCAAGGATGAGATGGATAAAGAGATCAGTGAGATAAGGGCAAGAATGGAAGAGCTTGCATTGCGGGTGTAGAAGAATGCAAAATTGTGATGGGTATATGAATGGCCCATGAAAACAAAAGTAAAGTGGCCAGTCAAGGAGTTTTTGGCCAGAAGACAATAGAGACTGTTGAAGGAATGGCTAAGGCATATTAGAAGCCTTGGTAACACAAAAGGAGTGGTTCACATCTGTGAACTAGAGACTGAGAGAAATCTCAGTGACAATGAAGTGAGATCATTGGAGGATCTCATAGACTGCCAGGAGGGCAACACAAAAATTCTCATTTGTCAGGTGGGCAATGGGATAAGATCATTGGAGCATCTCAAAGACTTTCAAGAATGAAGTAAAGAGAATGCATATTTCCAAGAGGGCAACAAGAAGAGGTCATATGGGGATCTTGTGAACTACCAGGTGGGCAGCAAAGAGAATTTAGATTGCCAGAAAGGCAACAAGAAGGGGTCATTGGTTGATCTCAAAGACTACCAGGTGGGAAGTGTAGAAATCCCAATTTGCCAAGAGAGAAAGGGAGAGATGAAGAGCTCAGAGGTGAGTTTGGATCAACAAGAGGAGCTGACAGAGAAGGAAGATCAGAAGAGAATTCTAATGATTGGAGGAATTCGGGTATTCCTGCCAATTAGTCCAGTAGGGGCCGATACAAGCATTGCGCATGAGAAGGTAGTGCAATAAGAATAGGAGAAGGAGGCCATGGAGCCAAATGATTTTAAAGTTAACTGTGTCTGTGATGTAGGTACAAAAGAGGAATGACAACCATCAAAGACTATCATGATGATAATGGAGCATATATCAGAGGCTGGCCAAGAAGAGGAAAAGGAGCATTCAGAAGAATGGCTCGAAATTTTCGGCCAGAAAGATGAAATGGAGACACCTGCAGTACTGAAGCTGACAACAAAAGAAGAGAATGAAGTTAAGATACTCACTCTTTGGGAAAAGAGTTAGAGATGCTAGAGGATTGGCTGAACAAGCCAGGACCAGTAAATGACTGCCATGAGAAGACATTCATGCATAAATTCGGAGGAGAGCATTCAGAGGAGTTGCTCAAAAATTTCAGCCAGGGAGCTGAACAGATGATGACTGCAGTACCAAGGCGTGCAACAGAAGTTGAAGTAGAATTCTAGTCTAGAGAGCAGCTGGAGGAAGATGGAGTTGAACCAGCAGAAGAAATGGAAGAATCAAAGTTGTCAGAAGGGGAAGCTAAGCAACAATAGCTCAATGAAGAGACTGCAGAGTTGAACTTTACAGCAGGGTGGCCAGCTAGTGCC
Source organism: Picea glauca (assembly GCA_000966675.3). Lineage (NCBI taxonomy): Eukaryota > Viridiplantae > Streptophyta > Pinopsida > Pinales > Pinaceae > Picea > Picea glauca. The sequence goes on from JZKD02S1673053.1 coordinate 162,009, forward strand.
ACAGAAGAGGAAAACAACATGGGGGATCATGATGATCTACCCACCGATAAGGAGGAAGTGCAGCCGAGGAGACTGCATAAAGGGATCCAGCCACTGCATCAGCTAGACGAGGTAATTGAGGGAATCATAAGGCTGATGTTGAAGTCAGGAGAAGAATTTGCTAGTGAGGAGAAGCTGAGCAGAGGAAGACCTGCAAGAGCAACAGGGCAGCAACAACAACAACAACGAAGCGGTGGAGTGGATGGACAACTCGAGAAAACTATTTGGGATCCTGGTGGATTTTGACAACCATGATAGGAAGCTCATGAGTAGGAGCTCATGAATTTTTTGCAGCTGTGGAGTATGATGCAGGAGCATCTCTCCATGCCAGCAATGCGCCAGCCAACAACACATTCAAAGAAGAGAGGCGCTAGTCCTCTCACATTTCAAAATTTGAAATTGTATTAAATGTTCATAGGGTTGGTAGAGACGAAGCCATGCCTCGAGCGTGCTGTAGTTGATGATGCCTTAATGGTTGATAGGTAGAAGGGGATCTAACTCCAATTCGCATTAGATGGCCCATTCAATGTAATTCATTGTGAGTTAATGAGAGTAGGTGAGATCGAGGGAAGAGCTCGAGAAGCCCCCTTTTGTAAAAGAACATTGTATATGTTTTTCATTATGTTATGAGGCATAACAGATTAGGATAGAAGAAGAGAGATCTGAGACTTTGTTGTAGTCTGAGCTGGAACATATTGTAATAGGAATTCACATTCATACAAAGAGAATTTTTTCCTGCGCTTGAGTCTTTGTGTGTTTATGCAATTCATGAATGTCATCTGTGTATGCTAATATATGTTGTAGATGTATGTTAAGTTTACATTTGTAGGGATAGACATAATTTACTATCTAGGAGTTCTTTGATTCCAGGTCTGGGTTCTTTGTGGCTTCATGCTGGAGGTTGCATGGCATAATACTGCAGGTTCTGTAAGCCAGTGTAGCAGAGTGCACTTCTAAATTCTGTGGAATTTGGACAAAGGCGTACCAAGAGGGTGCATCAGAGGAAGTCTTAGACTCAAGGAGAAGCCTCAAGGTTGTTGAATACCTTGGAGGTGAGACTGTGTAGAGGAGGGCATAGAGAAGATAGAATCACTAAAGCTTCTGTAAGAAGATCTGCCAGGAGGGCATCGAACGAGTGCATAAAGTGCACAGAAGGAACTCTATTTCGAGTTCATAGATAAGAGAAGTGTCAAGGAGGAGACACCCACAGGGTTACTGAACACCTTGTAGGCTCAACAAGGCATGCTTGAGCATGAAGTTGTAGAAGAGGGAACTTCCATCCCTTCAAGGAGAGAAAGGGATAGAGACCATTGAGGTCCAAGAAGTTGAGGCTTAAGGAGGATGAAGACCTATGCCAGGAATGCATCAGGCCAACAATCGGATGAAGTGTTGAGAGGCAGCCATCAGAAGGCTAGCTGGAGTGCACAGAGTGCGTGCAGAAAGGACTTGTCACAAGTTCAAAAATTCAGGAGGAATAGTGCCTTTGCGCACAGAATTTCGACAGAAAGGAATAGCAGGCTGAGACACTTTGAGGTCAAATCCACTAACAGAGCTTAGAAGAGATAGCATTTCCAAAACACAGGTGAGATCCAAAACCATTAGGGCTCACAGAGGAAGCAAAGGTTGAGGCCTTTGAGACTTTGAAATTCTTCCAAGTCTGGAAGGAAGAACTGCAAGCCCAGGAGGGAGCCACAACTGCCATTAGATCAGCTGAAGAGATGAGATCTGGACCATTCAAGCTCGTGTCCAGACACATAGGAGAACTCATGGGGGCAGAAGAGTGGAAGAATGGTGGAGACACTTCAGGAGGAAGTGTTGAAATGTCGAGAGCCGTTGGATCTCGTATCTAAATTCATGTATCAAAATTCGGGGAATGGAATGACCAGTGGTTTGGGATGAGCATAACATATTCCTAGTCAGGTCACGTGGATGATAGGTGGCATAACAACAAGCGCCTAGAGAAAGGTGGAGGTGGGTGATAGGTGGTGGACGCACGTCACCTAGGAAGGATTCAACCCATTGTTGACTTATCTCATTTCGGGGATTCGAAAGGGGAGAGCACAAGAGTTTGGTGCTCCAACGAGAGAATTCATGAGTTGCGATAGACACTTGCGATAAGGCTTGGGTGTGTCCATACAGAGACAAGAGCTAGCAAGGGCTAGGATCTATCAGAATTTCAGCAACTGAGAGTTGGAGTGACAAGGAGTCAACACCTCCACATCACTGACATGCGGTTTTCGATAAACGCCCTTTGGGTGTAGGCCTTGGTCATAGCACCGTGGTCTATTGGAGGAGGTGAAGATCACACCTTGTGCATGTTTGCATAGGTGGGGTTTCTGAAGAACCCGTGGATCATTGGGGTTCCAGCGAGGACCCAATGAGCTACTCTAGCTTAGCACCGAGAGGAGATTGATCCTACACAGATCTCTGCTAGGGAAAGGGGTCTGTACCATCAAGGTAAAATGATAAGGTGTTAGTTGGGGCAGCTAACAAATGGAAACTCACTGGGCAAAGGAGTTATCTCTGTATTGATTCAAAACATATCACCAGGGAAAATTAAGATAAGAGATACCAAAAGGTCAGATCTTCAAAAACCATTATATGTTATGTGTAGTATTGATATCAGTTATGTAGACATATATAATAGATGTTAGCACATTTCATGTACTAGAGAAAGGTCTCTTGTGAAGAATTGAAATCTAAATAATTGTTTCACCAATGGATCGTGATAGTTTGAGAAAGGACCTTAATACCACAGGAAGATCCACTACTTCCAGCAGGCATCCATAGCCTCGACATGGTTTCCTTTTAAACCTATCTGAATGCTTTGATCTCATCAAATAGTTTAAGCACACGTGATGGATTACTGGAATTATTAAGTTTTATTCATTTGATAGTTTGGTGAATAACTGAAAATCATTAATCTGGCTTGGTGACTAGTTAGCATCTATGTCATCCACAAAAATCTACGGAGGTGAGAAAGTCGTCTCATGATGAGACCTCTTGTCCTTTAGTTGGGAAGACTGAAGGCCAATACCTTGTCTTGGTGACCAGAAATGGTAATGTCACTTCTATAAATTTCCAATGGTCATGATGGACCGGCTCGTAATGAGACTTTCCAACCTTAATTTAAGACCTCATGCTTTATTAATTTTAAGTACACAGGTTATCCAATCACGGGGTTTTGATTTTAATCTCTAAATAAGAGATTGTCTAGAATATGGGGAAGCAGATACAAACTACCCCTTAAGGACTAGGATGGCGTAAAAAGTATTATGATAGCCATGATAATCAAATATTACTCCAACTTATAGAGACAATTCCTTACAGGAATGTTAAGGGGAAGGGAGAATGGTAACCATTGAAAAGAAATTCTAACAGAACTAAGGTAAATTTATTTCAAGACCAGATTTGGATTAATTGAGGTTATTTCGGGACCAACAGGTGGTATGATATTTTGAGTAATATTTCCACATGGTGATAAGTTTTAAAAAACATAGTTATTGAACCAGAAAGATAGCCAAACAAAGAAAGGAATAAAATGACTCGCCATAAAAAGAAAAAAAAAAAACAAAACAAAGAAAAAGAAAATTGTACACACTTTATTTACAGCTTGTTATTTACAAGCAGATTATGAAAAATACTTCTTAAGGGCCTGGCCATTTACTAGAAAATTTTTTGGTTGCCACTCCAAGGTTTGGATACGGAAAGAGCTAGGATCGAGTTTTTCAATGACTATAAACAATCCTAACCACAAATTTTGGAATTTCGAATGTTCACCCTTTTCTTCATGTGCTTTATCCCACCTAAGAACCAGATCTTCTATATTGAAATTTTGATCGGAGGAATAACTTTCGTCGAACCATCGTTTAACAGTTTGTTGGTGTTGATCCATTTTACGTTTATCTTGTGTCCTAGTATCTTCTAATTTGAGTAAATCATTTATTCGACTTTCTAAGGCAGCACACTCTTCTTCCTGGACCTTTTTAGATAGTTGTAATGATGGTAGCATGGAATTCGGAGGGAGGATAACTTCTCTTCTGTAAACATGGAAAAATGGGGAATTTCCAATGGTTGTTTTGGGAGTGACCCTATCATCCCACAATGCGTAGAACAAAGTAGTGTGCCATTTTTTATGATTTTTTGATAATGTTCTCTTTAGGATTTTAATTAATTTTTTGTTGGTTAATTCAGCGAGTCTGTTACCTTGAGGGTAATAACTAGAGTAATATTTAAATTTAATTCCTTTTTCCAAAGAAAAAACATTCAAATCCATTGAAGAAAAATAAGATGCATTGTTGAACACCAAAGATTCTGGAATTATGAAACGTGAAATGATATGAGTTTCTAGGAATGAAATCACCTGATTAGTGTTGACTACTCTTAAAGGTGTAGCTTCAGATCACCTGGTGAAGTAATACATTGTTGTAAGGATGTACTTATGTTGGAGGGAGGAAGCATAATTAATCGGTCGATGACGTCAAGGCCCCATTGCTGAAATGGTTGATCAATTGTTACAAGTTGCAAAGGGAAAGCATGTTTCTTAACTCGTCCTACAACCTTTTGGCATATTTCACATGTGCGATCCATATCATGAGCACCTATAAATAGTGTGGACCAGTAATATCTGGCTTTGATCACTTCATGAGCAATATTTTCACCCTTGAAGTGACCTTCTACATTACTAGAATGTAATTCATTTAGGACTTTTTCAGATGCATCGTTTTCTATGTAACATAATAACACTTCATCAAAAATCTTTCTAAACAGGACATCATTAATAATTTGAAAGGGAGACGATTTAAGTCTCATTTCTCTTCTCTTTTTTGGATCAAGATGTTCTGTAGTGGTTCCATGAGTTAAGTAAAATGTGATGTCAAAATACCAAGAATTTGGTGTGGTTTGTGCACAAAAGATTTGATTTTCACAAGGCAATGTTTCATTTGATAAAGCAGAATCATCATTAGGTGGATTGACTGAGTCAAACACTAACTTGCAAATACCTTGACCTCTAACAATGTGAGCTGGATTAGGTTAGAGATCATATTCTTGAAGAGAGGTCATCCAATGGGCCCTCTTCTCCCCGGGTTCTTTTTGAACAAGAAAATTTCTAACTGTGGGATACCGAATGATGACTTTAGTTCTGGACTTCAATAGGTAGGGTCTAAAGTGTTTTAATTCTTTAAACACAACAAAATCTTGTTGATCCAATGCTAGATAGTTTAATTCTTCTCCTTTAAAGGTAGAACTCATGAACGAAATGGGGACTTCATTATTTTCATCATTGTTTTGGGTAAGCACTGCAACATATGATTTATCTGATGCGAAAGTATAAGGGTGAAGTCTTTGGAAAAATCAGGGCTCGTTAGGAATGGAGCTTCTGTATGGCTTGTCCAATGGCATGAAAGGATTGGTTTTCCTATGATCCCCATTTGAAAACAACATCCTTCTTGATCATATTTTGTAGGGGTCTAACCATCTCGGAGAAACTAGGGACAAAACATCTAACAAAGTTTATTTTACTGAGAAAAGACTGCATAGCTTTCTTGGATGAAGGAGGGGGAATATTGGCTATGGCTTGTGTTCTTTCAGGGTCTATCATCATTCCATCTTTAGACACTATAAATCCAAGTAGCTTCCCTTGATCCACAACAAAAATTGATTTCTTAGGATTCAAAGAAATCCCATACTTACAACATCGTTCCAATACACTCCTTAGGTTAGATAAGTGCAGGGATAATTTTAAGGATGACAATTTATATTAAAATGTAGAAACCTGGGCTAATCTTACTAGTCCTTAATATGAAAAATGTAAAATGTTTAGTGATAGTTTGGTAAAAAATATTCAAATTTCTAAGGATTCTATATAGTTTCTATAAAATTTTGGCGTTTGTTAAGGTAAAATAATTTTATTCTATGGAATTTGGGCTAATTGGTTTTAGAAAAAATGGAAATTGGCGAATATTTTTTTGAGAAAAACCATGGAAAATTATCCCATTTGCGAAATTTAGCCCCTAAAATCATCTATGGATAATTGATTTTCTTTCTTCTTTGAAAAGACAGTTACATCATCTAAGTAGACAACCACTGACTGATTTATAAGCCCATGAAAAGCAATAACCATGGCCCTTTGGAAAGTGGCCCCGACATTTATTAATTCGAAAGGCATCTTACAACATGCGTAAGTTCCCCAAGGGGTACGGAATGTAGTTTTGAGCTGATCCGAGGGAGAAATCAAGACATGGTTGTATCCTGGAAAACCATCTAATAAGGATAATCTTTCAACACAAAATGCTTGTTGTTCTATTTGTTCCATGGGAGGAACAAGCTAATTATCTTTGTCAGATGCACGATTTAAGTTGGGGAAATCGACACAAAGTAGGATTTCCCCATTCTTTTTCTGATCGGGACTAGATTGGACACCCATTGGGTATGTCAGAAAGGAAAAATGATCTTGGATGTTAATAACTTGTTCAATTCCTTTTTTACTGTGCGTTCTAATTTGGGATGCATCTTCCTTAGTTTTTGTTGAAATTGTTAAGCTTGGGGTTTCATGGGGATTACATGTTGTATTATGTTTGGTTCAAATGTCTTCAAATCCTCATAAATACAAGAAAATACATATTTAAATTCTTCAAACAATTTAATAAAATAATACTTTTCTCATTGTGTGCACCCCGTACCCAGATCGATGTTTTGGGGTTGATCATGCATTCCTACATTTACAGTTTCAAATTGTAGCGAGGAACTATTCATTTTACAATTAACAACCCCTTTAAATATGTCGTGCAGATCATAAAAAATTTCCAACCTAATGTCATCTTTAGGGATCGAATTTACTAGCTTAGATGAGCTTTCAATTGAGCATGATTTAGGTATTATCGAAAAGTCACGAAGATTTTTATCATGTGTAGTTTCGTCGATTACGACATATTGAAAAGTGTCCTCCATATGTAAGAAATTGATTATCTTTCAATCGTTATCAAAAACCTGCTAATTGCTAATGTTATTAGGAATTGACGGCCTGAATATCAATTCAACCGAAAATGAATTAGGAGAAACTCCTTTACTAGGAAAGAATTTTGATACTACATTAGCCAATAAATATTCTTTAGTGTTGCTAGATCTAGGGATAGAACTTATATTAAAAGAAATAAATTTTTTAATTAAGTTCCATACCTCAGTCTGGTAGTTTTTAAGATGAGCAGATACACAACGAATGGCATTTTTTACCTACTTAACCATGATTTCAAAATCATCAAACACAACTAAGGCTTTGATGTCAAGGTCAATGGCCTTCTTAAGTCCCTGCAAGAGAGCCTCATATTTTTCTATATTATTTGTACAATCGAATTCTAATCTACAAGCAATAAATGTCTTGTTACCTTTAGGGTCTATTAGTAAATAACTGACACTGGCTCCTTCGTGTGATTTAGACCCATCAAAGTACAAAGACCAAATTTTGTCATTTGCAAAATTATCTAAAATATTTACAATATGATTAGACATCATTACTTGGGTGCATACTGATATTTCAGATTGCTGATTTAGGTCTATAACAGAAGATATTTCAGATGCAAAATTCCCAAAAAAGCTATTTATGCCTTGATTTTCCGATACATTCTCACATGAAATAAAAGGTTCATTTGGGTCATTTAGATCGGTAACAATGTACTTTAAATATCGTTTTCTATTGACCCTAATTTTATTTGGCTAGCCATTGAGAGGAAACCATAGGTGAGACCAATCTATAGCAAAATATCCATTAAGTTGTTGAGACCAATCCTTGCTTAGAAACATACCATATACCGCTAGAATATCAGCTACCACTA
>JZKD02S1673053.1:172466-183219 GCA_000966675.3 Picea glauca
AAATGAGCAAAACAAGGGTGATTACAAGCTTAGTTGGGTTAGCTAAGAAAGACAACAGTAAAGGAAAAGGTTAGATGAATAAACATAAAAGACTAAGCTAAGAATTAAACTAGGAAAGAAAAAAACAACTAAACTATTGTGCATAAGGATATAACAACAAGAAACAAACAAGACTCATGTCACCAATGGAAATGATTGTATTAGTGAAAAGAGAACACCGAGAATAAAGGGGACTTTGGGTCCCTTCTTCCTCCAAGGGAGGGCTCTTGAACCCCCAAGATTAAGTTCTTCTTACAACTTGAAAACTTGAAAGAAATGGTGAAAGAATCCCAAGCTAACCCACTCAAAAGTTGATGTGGATTGCCCAAATGGAATGGTGCTAGTATGCTCTTTATGAGAAAAGAGGATTCCCCAAGAGAATAACATCAACATAACCTTACAAATGAATTCCTTGAAAATGTAGTGCACCCATGGCCTTGTTTTATAGCACCACTTTGAGGTATTGTGCAACCATATTTTAGTGTGAAAAGGGGATATTTAGGGCACCTTTAGGTATTTGACCAGCCACCCAGCCAGATCCAGCCAAGATTTGGATGTCAAATCAACTTGGAAGATGAACCATAAGTGGGTGGGAAGCCGACCAACATCATAAATGCACCATTCTTAGGTGTGTGCGTCTTTTAGCGTCCACAGTCGCTCATCATGCACATGTGCATTTTTCTTGCGTTTCTTGATGGCGCATGTGCGTGCGCACCCTGTGTAGTCATAGAACATCTTGATTTTATAACTGGTTGTATAGTTTTGGACCTTTTGGAAATGCTTTTTTGGTAATTTTGGTCCATGGTTGAACTAATAGCTATTTGAAGATGTTGGATTCCTGTAACCATTTGCGGACGAAATTTCAGTGATAATATATGCTCCCTGATGGATGAGGTTAGGAGCATATGGATAACCAAAATTCATCAATGTTTCTTCTACTGAGAGTACCATTGTAAGAAAGAGTGATAGTGAGAGTGTCAAGAGTGAACCATTGGAGGGAGAAGGGAGCCTGTAGGGCCCGACCTTTCACAAGGTGTGGAAAATAAATTTTGTAAAAACAAGGCGGGCATGCCCCATGCTCATGTCATGTAACTAAAAAATGTGGAATAAAGTAACTGAAATTGTGTGTTGGTGTAGATCACTACAACACCCTCCAGGGTGGTTGGATAATGACAAAGGACAATTCTGATGGTGAACAAACTATGAAAAAGGGTAAGGACACCTATGAGAGGTGTTGATTATACTCAGGCATTGATAGCCTATCAAATTTTAGAGGTCTTCGGCATATATGAAAATAAACTGCAGTAGTCGCAAAGTAAGACCCATCATGACATGAAAAAGAGTTGAAGTCGAATGTCATGGGGGTCAATGACAACAAAGGGAAATGATGGTTCTCTCTATGCCATCCGAGACACCTCATTGTAAAGGTAATGAGAGTCAAGATACTGTCGCCCTCCTAGAAACTGTGCTGATGTCAACAGAAAGGGAGGCGCGACTTCGAGAAGTGAAGGGCTTCATGAAATCTACTTGGACAAAATTAGGAACTAATGAGGAACATGGACGAAGTCGAGGAGTAGTGAGACGCAAGACTGCCTTTGGTTGGGGAGCGGTGTAAAGTGGAAGCAACCGTGAAACTGAATCTAGTGTCAGGGGGACATCTAGATGAGGGTAAATTGTGCCAGAGGCATGACAAAATAGACAAACGCAGAGATCAAAATGCCCCAACCAAGGGCGACATGGGTTGCTTTTCCAGGAAAATAAGGTTGCCAAGGGTGATGACAAAAATCTATGTAAATGCTGGAAATAAACGCTTTTTACAATTGCCAAATGAATAAAGACTACTTTGGGATGAGTGTACAAATACAGAAATGGGTTCCCCAGTGCAAGATGGTTGGGCTGGTTAGGGTGCAATTTGCGTGGAGAACTAGTGGAGGTTGGGGGCCCTATGGGTGGGTTTCTGTATGAGGTAAATGGAATGGAGGGAAATTTGTGGATGGGAAAACTGATTGTGGATGAAATGGATGGTTAATGATACTGGAGAGGCATAGTCAAAATAGAACCGTGAAGAGATAACCTGGGAGTCCATTGGGAAAGCTAGCAAAATGAGGAGAATGAGTATGTGGTTGATTCTTGGAAATTCATAAGACTATCGAGACTCCCATCCCTAGGGGGTGAAAGAAGCATGAGTGTCAAAGTGACAAGGGGGACTATGAATGGGACAACTCATGTGGGGGACAGTGCTACCGGGTGACAGTACCAAAATGCAGCAGAGGTGACAGTACTGCCAAGCCGGATATGAGGATCCTATAGACAAATTTCAGAGGCTGTGACTGGATATGAAATTGAGATTCGGAGGGAATGATTGCATGCCGGTGTCGATCATATACCTGAAGGGGATGCACTGGTGTGTGATGACCTAGTACCTGTACACATGAAAACCAAATACCCGACGTGAAAAATATCTGAAAATAAAGAACATATAACAATTATTTGATAATTTTGAACATAAGCAGGTGTACCTGAGTGTGTCATGGAAATATGCTCTACCGGGGAAAAGGGAAAATGATAACTTGATGAAAATGTCTGTGTAAGTGGCCAAATATGGTTTAGAAAATGGAGCTTATGGGCTCCTGTAGCAAAAAAAATGAAAGTGGGGAAAAGGGATTAGATATGGACGGTGGGTCCATAATGCCATCCCAGTTTCACTGACACTATGGAAGATCAGGCGGTAATTTGGTGGGAAGACATGGACCTCCCCTTTGCTGGAGAACTGATGAAGAAATATAATGAATTACATTCATAGGAGCATTGGTATGGAGTGACGGAGGGAGCTCAAGAAGATATGTGTGGCGTTCCGTGGCTAATGTGTGGTGGATGTATGGGATAGATGGACAATGATGAGTGTAGTGACCATATTCTGCACATATGGCACATGCGAAATTGGTTCGTATATGTTGTTTGTGGGTGGTTGATGATGTCATAGTAGCGTGGGATGTCCTTGGTGGAGTGGTAAGAAAAAGGTGTTCTTGAGGAAGCTGGATAAAATTGCATAGCTCGGGAAGAGAAGGACATTTGTGAGTGGGGTTTCCTTTTCTTTCACATAAGGCGCAAGAGAGTTGAACTTGGGGAGGTAGTGGAGCGATGGGATCTTTCTTCTTTCGTCTGCCCCCAACCGCAACGATGGTGCTAGTGATGGGGGGTGAGGGTGGTGTGGTAGGAACAAGTATTGGAATCTGTACTAGGATTTGCTCTGACTGAGTAGGGAGGGATGGTTGAGGAACCATATTGGGTGGATGTAGATACCATACCTGGATTTTCTCCTGGAGGGGGGGGGAGATTTGTGATAAGTGGTGCGGTGGTGCTCTCAGGGAACTCCTAAGGTAGTTTTTCTTCAATTGGTGGAACTTTGATATGGGGAGGGGACTCAGTGATAGGATTCTTGTATCTGATGTCTGTTCCTTTAGAGGAAACTACACACACTTGTGCTGAAAAAGATGGGTTTAGGAATGGTGGTGCTCCCTGATAAGTGCCCAACATGGATGGGTCATGGAATAATCTAGGGCCAATGCTGGAAACTGGAAAATCATTTGAGCTAACATGAACAAGGGGGAGGATGTTCTTGATGTTGGCGGAATGGTTAGGTTCGTAATGTGTAAGTTGGTTGATGGTGATGATCTTCCCATTATGGGGGAAAATCATCGTATGAAACACAGAAGAGGCGACCGCCTTCATAACATACATGTAGTTGCGTCCAAACAAGATATTGTAATCAATATGGGCATCAATAACTTCATTGTCAATGAGGATGGTTTTTCCCCCAAGTTCTATGGGGACATTTTGACAAAGCCCTGCAGAAGATGTTGGTCGACTGTCATAAGCCCAAAGGGTGATGGTAGAGGGTACTAGCTCAGGGGAGCCAATTTTCTGCCATACGTGTTTAGACATGATGTAGGTGGATGCACCTTCATCGATGATACACAGATAAACTATGGTGTTCCAAATCTTAACTGGTATCTGGAAAGCTACTTGGGCGGGAAGATGTGGTTCTCCATTATCTAAATAAAATGTGATCAGCTACGTGTCAGCTGTGTCGACTACCCCCAAGGCAGAAAGCAAGGATTTTCGCTGTGATGGATAGGTTTGGAGGACCTCCAACACAGACATGGTTGCGGGATACTGGTCCAAGTCATCAACCAGACTATAATTATGAGCAGCCCTAGCATGAGGGTTATGCACATTCCATCATAAAGGCATACGTGGTATGCGAGGAATGGGTTCCGCATGAGGACGTGGACTCATTAATGGTTGTCCTGTAGTAGTTGGAAGTGTTTCTGAGGTGGTTGGGGTAGAGTCAGGAGGCATACCATATTGACGGTTGCGGGTTTGCATAATAATTTCTTGACTGGTGAGGAGGACACTGCGATCAACCGAATTCCTGGGTTGAGTGGCACCCGGGGTTGGATATTTCCCCATTTGTGGTGGGGTAGGGTTGATCACTTGTTGGGTGTTCATCACACCTTGGTATGGAATGGGGTTTTGAAAAAAAGTTGGATACAGTGGTTTCAAATACTGTTGTGGGGCCTGCTAAGGGGTAGATGGTGTCGGAGGGCCCTGTGAGTTCATGGATGCCCTCATCTATTGGAGATCGGGAATTTGGGGGAAATGATGAGTATAATGTCCATACTCATTACATATAGTGCAGGGGAAGTTAGTTCAAAGATTGTTGTTCTTCCCTTGTCATGGTATATTATTATTGGTGCCCCCTTGGGGGTCTTGGTATTGGTTGCCCCCAATGGGATGGTTGTGGGGGTCATTCCCACCTGGCCCTAGATTCTCATTGTTTTGGTTTCTTCCTTTCTTCTTATGAGTCAGATTGGACATATTCAACTATTCAAATGTATGAACCTATTGAATGGGAAATGGATGAACAAAGTTGATGCCGACATGTGGTTGTCTTGATGGAGGATTAACCGGTTGGGGAGGACAAGGAAGTGGAAAATATGGATTGTTATGTGGATAGGATCCATATGGCATATAGGAAGTAGAGGTACTTCCACTACTTCTAGGGTTATATCCAAGGGTTGGGGGTGGACCCGTACTGGATTGAGAGACCAGATATGACATGGGTACCAGTGGGGGTGCCCCCAATGACTGAGGGGGAACAACAGGGTATGATTTTTAGTAAAGGGGAGGGGGATAGTAAGGATTTCCTCCATATGCCGGTGGATATGGAGGTGTACCATACATAGTGGGTTGTGGGGGGTATGGATTGTGGTGTGTTGTGGTACCAATCAATCCATCCGCTGAGTGAGACATCCTAGGTTTGTCTTGGCCAAATGGCATGGGTCTTGGGGTGTCCGGGAGTACCGTGTATAGGTATCCGGACTGGGCGTAGATGAGTTTAAACTTTTGGGTCTTGCTAATGGATTCTTCTTTAGTCTAGGGGAAGGTGGCAACCACATCTTTGGCAAGGAGGGAAACAAGTGATTTGAGGAACCAATTGAGACATTGTTGGAGGGTAGCGTTAGCTTTGCACAAACTACATTGTCGACGCCACTTGTGAATGTGATCAACAATATGTGTGGCTGAGGTTTGCTTAAAATCATAGAGTAGTTCAAGACCATTGTCATGGTGGATTGGTAATTGGAAGAAGGTAAAAAATGCTTTGGCCAAGGACTCGAAAGTTGCATGGGACCCTGATTTTTCGTCTACATACCATTTGGTTGATGGGCCAGTGAGTGTGCGTTGAAATAATCGTAGTTGGATGGAATCATCCATAATGTTGTTGGAAGAGCACCATAAGTGGAAAGTCATGACATGGTTGGAAGGGTCATCTCCTACCTTTCCTTCAAACTTGGGGATATCTCAACGTAATTTGGTAGGCATTGTAGGCCAAGTGGGGTCATGCAATATAGGATCATTTGTGATTTTTCTTAGGTTTGGTATGTTGAGAGAGGCCAAGTATGGCATCTGGAGTGGTGGTGGAGGATTAGTTCCATCCATGATGTGATTTTTTGGTGAACCTGACCCTTGGGGGGGATTAGGTGGGTTTGTACTTCCCCCTAGAGAGGAAGTTGGCCCCCCGCTTTCATGTAAAGGAGAGAGAGTGAGCGATGGACCTTGGGAATTGGACCTAAGTAAGGTGGAAAATAGCAAAGCAGATCCCAAGACAGTGGCACTCACAGGGGTGTGAGAAGGTGGCGCCGATAAGTTGGCAAGACTAGGAACTCCTCCTAGAATAGGAGGGAGGTTTAGCAAGTGTCTGGAACAATGGGGGTTTTGTGGGTCCCCTATGATGTCTGACTAGCTGAGTGGATGTGTGCGAATGGTGGTGAGAGTAATAAATAAACAAGAGCCTTTGTTGCAATTTTTGAACCTTACACGATATATATCCAAATCAAATGTAATCAGAAGTTCATCATACATAAAGTGTTATGATAAAGAAACATATATGTGGATAGGTTGGTTTTGTCCATGCAGGGAACAAAGAAAACAAATTCTCGTGTCTTAAAAGACGTAATGTCCTTCCTCTCAAATAGCACTGGACCTTCCAATAGTACTCAACAGTGGGGTCTGAAGCCACCGGAAAAGGGACTAGTGAAGGATGAAGTAATCAGTTATAATGAGGGGTAGAAGGTGCATATCCCAAAAAAGATGGTGATATTTCCCAATAGCCACACAAAATCCAATCAAGGTGCAATTGCAGCCCACAATTTCCACCTAGGTAGATGTCCTAAAATTTGGTTAGTAGGTACCTCGGTCAAAGTGTGACATTTAGATGTTCGGCCTAAGAAATGGGTCATGGGTTGGATCCCATCCAAGAGGCGGGTGCCTTAAGGGGGGACGCATAGAACAACCAGACCTCGGCATTCAAACCTTCACGGGTATCTCCCTGCCTTATGGTGTTAGGAACACTTGACTTGGAGGATTTAAAGCTCCCTATTTTGATAACTTCTATTGTTTTGAAAAGTGAGAACCAGATAACGGGGAGTTATTTGGATGCCTATCCCCGAAATCCTACCTAGACTAAAAGATTTCTTTTGGCACCTCCCATGGAGGAAAACTTAGTGAGTTTTTAGAAAAATTTTAGATGTGGCTTGTTTGAGAGATTGGGGGTGTGAGCCAATCTCGTTGAAATTAAGTGGGAGTGGATAGTTTTGTCATGAAAAGGGTGGGGTGTTTTCAGAATCCCTTTTGGAGGAAACTTACTTCAACCTCCACATTTCAAGATGAAAACTATGTGAGTGAGAAGTGACTCTGTGTGTGAACAAGTGAAAGTGTGCCAATTTTTAATAATTTAGGTGTCACCTTGCTGCATGTGGACTTCGCTTTGTCCTTACAAGTGTTGATTACCTAAGTTACTATGTGTCATTGGTACAACCTTGTGTAATTCAAAAGTCCTGTTGTGCTAATTATATGTTTAGTATAATGCATTCATTAATTATCAATCCAGGATTCGTAATCAACAGAGTTACAAGACACCAATAAGAAAAGTAATTTCTAATGTCATGAGTATAGAACTATATATGCTGGAAACAAATCAAAATAGAAAACTAAAATGCACTTTGGTTGTCTTTCACAGAGAGGCTATCTACTCCATTATGGCACATGCAAGTATGAGATGGAGTTGGTTTGATAGATCAAATCTACTATCTGACCCAGAAAACTAACTATGCAATCCACACTTCTGAAAGGGAAATCACACGTCAATCATCAAGACATAGCATGGGTAGTTCAACAGTCAATATACTGAGTATGTTGTGGTTCACAATGTGTTGTTGTGAACTTCACTAGTTCCTCTTCATATATGTCTAACTATTGTTGCCAACATTCATGTCTATGGAACAAAATCAAATTCATAAAAACAAAGCATATGCAAAAACAAAGTAAGTAAAGATCTTAAGCAATCATATAACCAAAATCTGAAACTAGACTATCTGTTATAATCTGAAGCTATTAGAGATGATGATTTAAATTGAAGAATCAAAGCTTCAACTAACCTAACAAGTATACTACCAAAATCAAATACTAACATTATCCTACAGGAATGCTGACCTCTGTTGAGTGGTGGGCCCTTGCTGCTTCAATAGGCCAATGGTTGGAGTCTACAGTAAGTTGGTCTTTAATCCACACATCACTCTTACTCAAATCTTAAAACATAAAATTATATTATACCAACAACTCAATTCACATTCATTCCTTAATGATCAAAACATGGACATAAATGAAATTCTTTCATTAAACTCAAACTCAGGATATGTTTCACAATATGCAACACCGCTCTCTATTTCTTCATATGTCTATATGTCCAGATCCCCCTCTCCTTTCTCCCTTTCCATGACCATGTTCTTATAGAGTTCTGGTCGTGATTTACAAGGAAGAGATCATTAATTACATGGTAATCAATTATGATGGTTACTTGATTGCTTTGCTAAACTAGTTTACTTCCATCCAATAATATTTTCAATATCATTAGCAACTAGAGAATTAATCAACCACCTGATATTCACAAGTAAAGGTACTAGAATCAGACAGTCATGTTGGTACCAGAATTAGACAGTCACGTTGGTACCGGACTATAACAGGAAAATTGTGTTATTTTATTAATCCACTCCAAAGTGCCTTCCATAACTCTGTAACCATAGAGAATTTTCGAAAATGGCTCTTTAGAGACCTAATTGGTCATGCTGGGAGAAAAACCCATGTTTTAGAATCTTCCGATTCGCTTCCATGTGCACAAAAATTGAGGCGCAAGTTGGCAGTTTGAGATTTTTCTATTTTCCAAAATATTCCCCCTGAGATGGAGGTCCACACGTGTAAGCTGGGAGAATTCTGACTCACATGTCTGCATTTTGACGACGTTCTCGATAAAACCCATTTCCCCGATTTTCTTCTAGAAGAATTCAAAATTCAACCTTTACTCTAGTACCGGATGACTGGAAATGTCAACGATCAAGGCTACCTAGTCACCCAACCTATTTATTCAAATCACACCATTAGAATATCTCTTTTTAATAAATTAACACATTTTCACTAATAAGAACATACAAAATATGCATAAGTATTGAAGTACCTCATGGGCTCTTCTTAGGTTACACTTTTACACCAAGTATGGAAAAACAGGTATGTAACGAGGCCAGTTGATCGAATAAAATGATTAGAACATGCATTAAAACATGAAAAAATGAAGTCCCAACATTCCCCCATGCCTAAACTATTTCATTCCCTCATGCAAAACTGTCAATCCATACTTCAAAATAGACTTGAAACACCAGTTCATGTTGGTCAACCCCCATGCCTACTTAATTGCAGGTCTAAAGACAACCTGATATTCAACCAGGGTTTGGTACAAATGAAGGATCAGGAATGGAGTACCAAAACAAGTATACAATGAAAGAATTCTTGTTGAGTAAAGTGTAAGTGACCATTCATAAGAGCATTTATTAACCGAGAGTGCAATGATCAAGTGACTATCATGATGACATGACATAATCAAATAAGAAGTGTGCTTTGTAATATGAACTTAATGCATAATCGATACAATTCTTACTAGTAAAAATTAGAATGATAGCACATACGTTGCTAACTTGTGATATTTGATACTAGTTCAGGAAAATACCAAAGATTGAGTCAATTTTACCAGAATCCATCACTAGTGTTTGGTGAGAGTTTTAGTACCGGACCAACACAAAATTTGAGGTACCAGATCACTGCAAAGCTGAAGGTACCTGACTGATTATAAATTTAGACATAATTGGCCTAGTTTTACCTCAATTTTACCTTTACTTTAATGTACGTTGCAGGCTATGAAGTGGAGGATGGATCAAAGTACATGCTGGCTAAAACTAAGAGCTACTAGAGATCTAGGAGGGGGTTGATGAATACTGATCTGCTAGGATTCCTTCTCTCTCTCTCTCCCCCCCATGCCTGTTGGTTTGCATGTCCTCATGCAAACTCTTTTATCACATGTTTCTACAAGAAATTACTACAAGCTGAAAGAGGACTATGTAGAACTGATGCATGTTGACTATATGACCATTGTATAACCACATGATGTGTATGATCTGAAATATAGGTTGACTATTCTTGTGTTTAAAACTTGTAGAGTATCTAAAACAACAATCATTCTTCAGGCTGGAGCTTATTGGAGGATCAGTACTGGAATTTCTTGTACCTTATGGAGCTTCTTTAACCTGTGCTTGTACTTGAGTTTCTTCCTGGTTTTGCAGGGTTGTTGTTGCATGTTTCCCTCTGAAGATGAGCTGTGAGTATGGAAAAGAGTCCTGAAAGAGGCTCTTTGACCCTCCCCCATGCCAAAGGTGTTGCATATCCCTATGCAAAAATATTTGGCACACTGTATCACAATGAAAGAAAATTGATAAGAGAAGATAAACCAGATCAATTTCCAAAAGTGCTTCCGTCATCTAGCATATGATCTCATGCCTTATTTGTTGTTAAAAATGAAATTGCCTTTCTTTTGATGGCTTATTGACAAGCAACAGTATTTAGCAATGAAAATAGGGAGTTTTATTATTTTTCCATAAGAATAGTCCCAACCTAACTTCCTTCAGAGATTTATTATCATTAGATATTATGGATAAATTTCACAGTATAAGTAGATTAGACTCCCTAGTTAGGGATCCACTCTTAAGAAGTTTCCTTCTTAGGTAATGTAGGCTTTAGATGTCAGACCGGTAAGGTTGACTTAGGGTAA
>JZKD02S1673053.1:213570-229548 GCA_000966675.3 Picea glauca
GGTGTACTATGTATGTGTGTGATTGTTTATTTATTACTGCTCATTATTGGATAATAATTCTACATTGATATAACATTTGAAGAAAAAAGATTATAATTACGCTATTACTGATTCATCCCCCCTCTCAATAATCCAACATACTCAATGATTGATATCCAATTTCTGGTCCCAATGCAAGTTTTATATGTGATTACAAATGATTCCAACTTATACTCTTAGTCAAAGTGGGCCATCCATGTGGCAAAATGAAAGCAAAAGAGGAAATAATGATTTTAAATCCCCTAAGTGCTTATGTGTTTTGACTAATCCCGTTATATGGAGAGGGAACTAAGTGTGTTGCAGATTACAACATGCATGGAATCATCTTTAAGAAGGCTAGGGGCTTTCCACAAATCACAAAAAGGCTTACAATGTGTATCTTTCTACACAAATGCACAGGTCTCAAAGTAGACAGAGGCGCACTTGGTGCCAATGCGTGAACTGAAAAAGACTTTTAGGTGCAGGTGCGCAGAAAGCACTGAGTAATACGGTGATTTTGGCACACATGCGCATGATGCACGACTATGGGCCAATAAACCCATGTACAACTGTCACACGACTGTGAAGAAAATTTCGAATGAAATTCTCTCAACTCAGCTTTGAATTTGATGTTTTGCAGGTTGGCTTGGGCCGGTTATGGCACTTGTAGGTTAAATAAACAAAAAGAAGAGCTAAAATGACCCAAATGGGGTAGGAAGTTGATACCTTTCCCCAGTGGAGTCACCAATCTATTACGCCTCTTTTGTCACCTAAATGAGCAAAACAAAGGTACTTACAAGCTTAGTTGGGTTAGCTAAGCAAGAAAATAGTAAAGGAAAAGGTTAGAGGAATAAACATAAAATACTAAGAAAAGAATTAAACTATGAAAGGAAAAAACAACTAAACTATTGTGCATAAGGACATAAGAAAAAGAAACAAACAAGAATCATGTTACCAATGGAAAGGATTGTATTAGTGAAAAGAAAACACCAAGAAGAAAGGGGATTTTGGGTCCCTTCTTCCTCCAAGGGAGGGCTCTTGAACCCCCAAGATTAAGATCTTCTTACAACTTGAAAACTTGAAAGAAATGGTGAAAGAATCCCAAGCTAACCCACTCAAAAGGTGATGTGGATTGCCCAAATGGAATGGTGCTAGTATGCTCTTGATGATAAAAGAGGATTCCCCAAGAGAATAGCAGCAACATAACCTTACAAATGAATTCCTTGAAAATGTAGTGCACCCATGGCCTTTTTTTATAGCACCACTTTGAGGTATTGTGCAACTAGATTTTAGTGTGAAAAGGGGTTGTTTAGGGCACCTTTAGGTCTTTGACAAGCCACCTAGCCAGATCCAGTCGAGATTTGGATGTCAAATCGACTTGGAAGCTGAACCAGAAGTGGGTGGGAGGCCGACCAACATCATAAATGTGTTGTTCTTAGGTGTGCATGGCTTTTAGCGTCCACAGTCGTGCATCATGCGCATGTGCACTTTTCCTGTGTTTCCTGATGGTGCATGTGCATGCGTGCCCTGTGTAGTCATAGCACATCTTGATTTTATAACTAGTTGTATAATTTTGGACCTTTTGGAAATGATTTTTTGGTAATTTTGGTCCATGGGTGAACTAATAGCTGTTTGAAGATGCTGGATTCCTGTAACCATTTGTGGATGAAATTTCAGTGATAACAGGGGTGAATTAGTGTGTGGGATTTTACAACATTTTCTCACTTCAAGTTAGCAACCATTTCAAAACATAATATTACACATCATCATTATAAGATTTCGTGTAACCATTCATATATGACATCCATGAATAATAAAGAGCAATCAATCCATAAGCACAATGAACACAAGAGACACCATATGCATGTGTAAGCTTTTATATTATGTTTTACATGTGACTAAAATCACGAGGGTTTTATCAGCACCAACTTAAGTAAGGAGCACCAGCTCTCAAGCAAGACTCGACTTACCGCAAGATTCATCTTTCTGATAGAATGCAATCTATCTAACTAGAATTGATCTAGGGGGGGTGAATTAGTGTGTGGGATTTTACAACATTTTCTCACTTCAAGTTAGCAACCATTTCAAAACATAATATTACACATCATCATTGTAAGATTGCATGTAACCATTCACCAATGAAATCCATCAATAATAAAGAGCAATCAATCCATAAACACAATGAACACATGAGACACCATATGTATGTGTAATCATTTATATTATGTTTTACATGTGATTACAATCACGAGGGTTTTATCATCACCAACTGAAGTAAGGAGCACCAACTCTCAAGAAAGACTCAGCTTTCCGCAAGACTCAGGTTGCTGATAGAATGAAATCTGTCCAACTAGAATTGATCTAGTTGTACAACCAACACAAATACAATTCAACCAATTATAGAATATGCTCCATATCATAATTAGAGATCTACAACAAATTCTCATCACAATAATCTTCCCATACAATCAACCAAACACTTCATCAAACTCCCTTCATTCATGATGCCATGCAATCAACAAGTTACCTCAACTTGTAAGATTCACCACGAGTTCAATTTTCTGTTTTTGATTCTAAAACTTCTATCCGAAGTACTCCTGCATGTAATTTCATACCTCTGCAAATTTCACAATCTGCAAAGCCACAGAAAAGAAGTTATAGCAGAAATACCAAGCTGACTTGTTTGAAACATATTTTCAATATTATTCAGGAACCCTAATTTCCACAAAGCACATCTCCAAAAATATTGTGATTCAATGGATGAAAGTTTAACCATAGATACTATGATATCTTTTTCCCATCTCCCCCAAATTTGATCATCCGAAACTTCCCAAAACATAAGTTATAGAGAATATGGCAGACCCTCCTAAATTATGTCCTATTCTAGAGAGCTCACTTGTATGGCATGCCACACGCTCAACATTTCATATTTGATTCTACAATTTACACAAAAACTACTAAATATTGTACTATGTCCACTGCAATTTGTTCATGGAATTTTGATCCTCTACGAAGAAGTTATGACGTGTTTACCAGGAACACCTGCTTGAGACTAGTTCCGGGATTAGTCAAAATTCCTATCTTCCACAGAGTGTATCTCACAAACTACAACTCCTTAGAGGATGAAATGTTTACCAAAGATACCTTAATATTTTTTTGAAATATCCTCCAAGTTTCACAATCTGACTCATTACAGAAATATAGTTATAGCGAAAATGGTATGATGATCTGTAAAGAACATACCTTAGACCAAGACTTCATCCTCCCTTGAATTTCACCCTTCTTCACTTCATCTTCTCTCTTATTTGAGAACATTGCATCCATACATTTGAGAACATGATCATCAATGATGAAACTATACTTTGAAATCAATCTATACACCAATGAAAACTCACCACATCATAATGACATCAATGACAACAGATCAATGGCAATATGTTCAACAATCTCCCCCTTTGTCATTGATGGAAACACACCAACTTCATGCATAAACTCCCCATGTGATGATGCTTCTCTCCTCTGAATTTAATCTCTCCCTTTGAAATCAATGGAAAAGGATTTCTCCCCCTCTGATCAACCTTTGTATGTCTGCATGATGTTGACCAATCTGTTGAACCTCGGGTAACTCCCCCTGCAATCATGCTCTTCCTGAAATGGATGACTCCCCCTGTTAATCTTCCCTCTCTATCTTTGACTACTCTCCCCCTTTGTTTCTAAGGGGTATATCTTCCTCACAGGTTCTCTCCCCATGTCATTTATACAATATTCCATGTACACCACTATATACAACATGTTGTTGTCACCGCGGATACTACTTCTCTACTGGAACACTACACAAACAATCCTTGAACATGTCCATTGCTTCTGATCGATCTATGACCATATGTATCCATATCTATCCATGATTCTTATGTACTGTACAATTCTCTAAATTCATCTAAGATACTTTATACTCTGCTTTCCGCATGATGAAAAACTCTTTGTGCAACAATTAACTCCACTAATGTTCACCTATTCAGTCTTTTCTATCCACATCTAGGAGTGTCCTGGTCTCTCAGCCTTTGTTCTTTGATATTCTATTCTTGAAAATTCATATTTATTCCATGTTTCATTTAATCTTCTTGTCTTACTGTAAGAAGTATTTCTCATTCACTGTCTCCTTGAGTTCCAACAGTCCTGGGCTTTGTGGCCAAATCCACCACAACCGTAGCATCTCATAGTGT
Source organism: Picea glauca (assembly GCA_000966675.3). NCBI lineage: Eukaryota > Viridiplantae > Streptophyta > Pinopsida > Pinales > Pinaceae > Picea > Picea glauca. The sequence goes on from JZKD02S1673053.1 coordinate 217,812, forward strand.
GACAATGTGCATCAATATGTCCAACAAGATTTCATTTCCAACATCTTACATTGTTGTTGAATATACCAACATATTTTCTTCCATGATTCCTACAATACAAGGCTCTAAGACCATATTTATTACAAGAAAAACAATGACCATTAAAAACACTTTCATACCTGCCCCTTTGACACATCCTTGAAGGTGTCTCTCTTCTAAACTTGCTTGTAGGTGTAGGCGTAGCTTCTTGATGTCTTCCTTGATCTAATATTCTGAATATTGTAGTGTTTCTTTCACTCTTTGAACATGAAGGGATTTCATCAGACCTGCTTTCACCCTTTACAAATGAAGGACCTACATCAAGCTTCATGGGAGTACCAACTTCTTCCTTGTTCTAGCCAAGACCAGATTTATCATTTGGTGATTTTTGACTATCCAAGATCTCATCCAAGATTGTAGAGTTGTTCATGAACTTGACATGGGTGTTTTACTTCTCAAATTTCTTTCTAAGATCCACAACTTCTACTTCTAGCTTATGACATGACTCTTCCCTTTCGTTCGACTAGTTCTTCACTACCTCCCCTCTTCTTTTGGCTTCTTCAAGTTGGGTCTTCAAATTGACATTGCTTTTTCTTATTTCTTCTAGATCTGCAAGGCTTCTGCAAAGGTCATCATCTTCCTTCTTCTTTTCTTTTTCTTGACTGATTTAATTCTTCAATCTGTCGAATTCTTCTTCATTTTATTCTAACTGAATATCTTGCTCAGATATGACCTTTTCATTGTCTTTGAGCATTTCCTTTATTTCCAAGATATGCTTTTGATTCTTTTCAAGAAATTCTTTAGTGTACTCATGAAGATAGCTATAGTATGAATAATTATGGTCATAGTGGTAATTAAAAAAACCCCAATCAAATCTCCTTTTAATCTTTGACAATTCTTCTTCTACTTCTTCCATGGGATAAATGCTAACATAACTTTCTTCTATTGTATCTGAATCTTCTTCTTTACTTGCAAGGGAACATTCAACATCAACATTATTGCAATCGAAATATTGTGGAGAGTCTTTACCATCATTGATGGCCGAGTCTTCCTTCTCACCCTTGATAGGAATGTCTTTCGTGTCTTCTCTTTTGATTTGATACAAATTCTCTAACTTCAGCCATAAGTCCTTGGCAGATGTGCATAGTCCCATGCTTACTTTGATAGTATATGATAGTCCATTGAAAATAATCTTCAATTCCACTTCATTGTTCTTCCTTACTCTTCATTGGGCTACAAACTTGGATAGATTCTTTGAGGAAACAGGTCCAAAAATACCTTCTCCTTTTGATTTCAAACACTCTTTCATCTTTACTCTCCATCCCAAATAGCCTGTCTCATCAAAGAATGGAACCTCATCTGTAGAGGGAACTGCTTTACCATCCATATGGGTCTCCATGGATCTCCTTGAATATTGTTAGGCTTGTAGTGAAGGCCCGCTCTGATACCAATTGTTGGACACACCAGCCACACTAAGTGGCGGGGGGGGTTGAATTAGTGTGTGGGATTTTACAACGTTTTCTCACTTCAAGTTAGCAACCATTTCAAAACATAATATTACACATCATCATTTTAATCTTGCATCTAACCATTCACCAATGACATCCATCAATAATAAATAGCAATCAATCCATAAGAACAATAAACATGAGAGACACCATACGTATGTGTAGGATTTTGTATTATGTTTTACATGTGACTACAATCACAGGGGTTTTATCAGCACCAACCGAAGTAAGGAGCACCAACTCCAAGGAGAGCACAAACTCTTAAGAGAGCACCAACTCTCAAGAAAGACTCGGCTTGCCGCAAGACTCAGCTTACCGATAGAATGCAATCTATCTAACTAGAATTGATCTAGTAGTACAACCAACATAAATACAGGTCAACCAGTTACAGAATCTACTCCAGCTCATAATCATAGATATACAACAAATTCTCATCACAATAATATTTCCATACAATCAACCAAACACTTCATCAACCTCCCTTCATTCATGATGCCATGCAATCGACAAGTCCCCAACATGTAAGATTCACCACGAGCTCAATTTTCTATTTCTAATTCTACAATTTCTATCTGAGCTACTCCTACATGTACTCTCATACCTCTGCAAATTTCATAGTCTGCAAAGCCGTAGAAAAGAATTTATAGTAGAAATAACAAGCTGACTTGTTTGAAACATATTTTCATGATTATTCAGAACCCTAGCTTCCATAGAGAATATCTCTGAAAATATTTCAATTCAATGGCTGAAATTTTAACCATAGATACTCTAATATCTTGTGTCCATCTCCTCTAAATTTCAGGGTCTGAAACTTCCCAAAACACAAGTTATAGAGAATATAGAAGAACCTCCTGAATTTTGTCCTATTCTAGAGATCTCACTTGTATGGCATGACATGCGCTCAAAATTCCATATCTGATTCTTAAATTTACACACAAACTACTAAATACTATACTCTGTCCACTGCAATTTTTTTCATTGAATTTGGATCCTCTATGAAGAAGTTATGATGTGTTTACCCAGAACACCTGCTTGAGACTAGTTTTAGGACTATTCAAAAGGCCTATATTACATAGACTGTATCTCACAAAATACATCTCCTTAGAGGCTGAAATTGTTACCACATATACCTTAATATGTTTTTGAAATATCCTCCAATTTTCATGGTCTGACACACTACATAAAAATATTTATAGCGGAAATGGTACGATGGCCTGTAAAGAACATACCTTAGACCAAGACTTCATCTTCCCTTGAATTTCTACCTTATTCACTTCATCTTCTCTCTGAAATTCATACCAATATTGTGACAATAGATAACCATACCAGAAATCACAGACCTCAAGTGAAGATACACATATACAATATCATCTCATGCACTTGCTCACTCACACTCCAAATGAACCAAGCATATTTGTATTTATACTCTTTCATGCTCAACCCAAGTTTAGGTTTAGGGATGACTTGTACCACAAGTTACAACTAACTTGACCACTTACAACAACTTTGGGACCAATGCATGCCCACTTTACAACTACTTGGTACAATACATAACCACCATTGACCATCATTCCAGGTCTTCAACTTTAAACCTTCATATCACCTCAACCGTGAGGAACCATGTGGCATACCACCTATCACCAGAAAGGGCACGATGAGAACTATTCATACATACATATATGATGTTCTTTTATCTTTCTTTTCATATTCTTTTCATCCATACAGTCTTGGGCTTCATGCGGGCTTCCACTGTAAAGGGACCACTTTGGAGTTCAACCATTTGGTACATTGCATCAATACATATGAGAACATGATCATAAATGATGGAACTATACTTTGACATCAATATATACACCAATGACAACTCATCACATCACAATGACATCAACTATTGACATCAATGACAACATATCAATGACAATATGTCCAACATTTTTGGATTGGATGACAGCCTGATCAAAACATATTTAAGCTCCCCAACCACTATAACATTAGTTCTATCAAGATGAATGATTTTGATATCCAATGGTTTGATTTCAACATTGATTTTCTGACAAACTAACATAGGCATCACATTTGACAAAGCCTGGGAGTCCACCATACAATTATGTACATTTATGTTAAAGATTTTGAATGTTAATAGGAAAGGTGGTACGTTGGACTTCTTGCATTGTGTGGAAGAAACATTTGGAGGTTGCTGATTTTTTTTTGTTGTTCCTAAAGATGTTTTATCAAAATTTCCTACACTTTTATTTGGAGAAACTTTTTTCTTATTATTGTTTTCAGCTATACTTTGTAACATTTTATGTTGGATGTAAGGGAATTTAAGAAGCTCATAGATAGATATATTTGCTTTTAATTTCTTAAAATCCTCAATAGGATCGTAGTCTAAATCAAGGATAGAAAAATTCTTCGGTGTTTCAGCCAGTTTCTTTTGTTTAGATGTTGTATTTTTGTTTGTATCAGATGCATATTTATTTTGATCGTTCGACTTATCTTTACTATGACTATTATAAGGATGTTGATTATCATGCACGGTTTCATAGTTTGCTTGGAAAATGCTATCTGAAAAATGTCCTATAGTTAGGGGGGATGAATCTTCTTCATTAGGTTATTCTTTCCCTTCATTTTGTTGCTCAACAGTAACATTAGAAGTATTATCAGTTCCAGCTAATAAGGATTGTATAACATTGTGTAATCCTTCTAGGATCAAACCTTCAATAGGAGGGGTTTTCTTATTGGGAGGATTATGAGGGGGTATTCTATAAGGTGTTAGATAAATTACTTTACTTTAGGATCCTTCCTTTGAAACTCTTTTCAGGTCAACAACTTGGTTGGATAACTTTTGTAAGGATTTTTTCAAGCTTTCCAGATCTACGGGTTCTTGATCTCTTTTATTTGAAGGTGGTTTAGTAAGAATATAAATCTTCTTCTTAGAAGAATATGTTTGTTCAGTTTCAGGATTTGTATTATCTTTCAAGCTAATAATATCCTTTTCAATGAGAATGGCTTCCTCAAAATCCTCTAACAGAGTGTTCTTTTTGGACCTTTAACCCACATTGTTGTAGTGTGATGTAAATATTTAGCATAATAAGAAATGATTAAATTTTATGCATGCATAGATTTTGTGAGAATATTATTCCTAAGTCTGAGAAACCTATGGTTAAATTCTTTGAATTTTTCCTTCTGATTCATCTTCATACTAGATAGCTCCATAACTAAAACTTCAAGGGATTTTTCATCTCCAAACTTTTCTAAAAAAAATGGTCTCAAATCTATCCCAAGAAACTATAGTTTGAGGTTGTTGCATGAAGTACCATGTGGAGGCATTTCCCTCGAAGGTGTAAGGAAAAATCCTGAACATGACATCTTCATGTTTTATATTTCTAATCCTAACATCCAACATAAATTTCTTTAGATCTTCAACTGACTGTTTGGAATCAGGGTCAAACTTAGGTAACCACTTTTCATGATGTTTAGGTAAAACATGTTGTGGTCCTGGTATTGCAACAACATATTGGTCAAGCCAAGGCATGGCATGGTTATTTTGGTTAGCCATATGGGATGAAGCTTGTGGATTATTTGAGGTCTAAGAATTTTCAAAAGAGGAACTTTATTCGTCAAAGGATTCTCCTTCTGATGGAGGTGGAGATGGGTTGGGTGGTGAAGGAGGCACTAGACTAGATCCCCCGACACTTAGAATATGAGTTTCAACATTGGGTGATTGTGATACTCCTGTTTCCATTTGATCTTGATACAATGGATTAATAATTCTAGCTGCAATATCGATTTTAGGTTGATTAGTCAAAATGTTGTGTAACCTATTGTTGGGTGTACCAGTTACAAGAGGGTTTTCTCGATGATTAGGAAAATCAAGAAGTTGATACAATTGATGACCAAGTTCCCTGATCCTTGCAAAAGTATCATGAGTTGTTAATAATGATTGGTGGGATATCTGGAGTATCTCATGTAGATCTGGTCTTTGTGAAGGAGGTGTTGTATGTTCGACAGGAGTGGATTGAGAATGTTGATTGGGTGGAATAACAAACTCAGTTTCATATGTAGTATTTGTGTTAGATAAAACAGTGGAGTCTAAGAGACTACGATTTCTAACTGGAGAGCGATTGTTTGGAGGTGTTTTTCGGCCTCCACGTGCCATTAATATCTAAAAGTCCCTCCTTCTAGCACCATTTGTTGATGGACATATGTGAACGCTCGTCACCTGGAAGGGAGAGTCTGGTCCGAGGGTGTATAAATAAGCTAATCCATTTGAAGTAACTCACCCTGATGGGCTTAACGACTTCGTTTGATGATAAGGGGATATAAACTAAGCTATGAAAGAAAAATAACTAACTATTCATTAACAAATACCTACTATGTACATTTACTATTCACACATTTTATATACAAAATATACAGAATAAGAAAGTACAAGATTTGCAAGAAACCTTGTAAAACTAAGATTGAAAGAGAAAACCAAATCTCAGGAAAAAATATGATTTAAGAAAAAAATGTTATTTTACAAATCTATCTGAAATTCAAATTAAAATGGTATGAATGTAAATAATAACAATCTTTAGTTTGCATGAGAAAAGCATCTAAACTTATAAATGATGATTTACGTTCACAAAAGAAAGAAAAGAAAACAAACTAAATAAATAAAAAAAACTTTACTAACCTATTTACTGGCTAGTGATGAAGAGGGAATCCTCTGATTGTGCCTTCCAGAGTAAATATAACTCTAGAAACCAATCCTTAAAGAGAAACTTAATGAAAACAATTGTAGAGTACTATACCAAGCCTGACGAAAATCACTTCAACAGATATTGAAATATTATTTGAGTTACAGAGAGAACAATTTAATTAATTTGATCCTTATGAGGATGGATAATCATTTGTTCATTAAGAAGATAACATGGACAAAATATCATAGTAAGCACATAATGTACAAATAAATTTGATACATTTTGATACTTGTATTAAAATAACACAATCATAAACACCATAATTAATTGAGATAATAGACTGAATAAAATAATGGGAAAATTTTGAACAAAGATCCAAGCAATAATAATACATTCATAAGCGCAAGCAAAAGCAAGGCTTTTAAAAATACATCATTAGTGCTAAGAACATAAAATAGATAATATCTTTGAAACAAAACAACATCACTCATAGGACAAAATCCATTAAGCAAAGTGTAGTTTAATATATTTATTCAATATTAGTGCTGGTCCATTATCCCAAAAATCCAAAACATGTCCTTGACTCCAAAATCCATGAATACTTAAAAAAAATGTCGATTTACCCTCATATCGACATGATAGGAACAAATCCTTCAAAATTTGTAACAGTTGTGCTGACAATAGAAAAGTTCTAAGTCTGTCCAACAAATTATACAAAAGTCTATTGTAATCATAACAGGAAAATATCACTTGCTTTTTTGAAACTAGTTATATTTCTAGTTAAAACAAAAGAAATCTTCCATGATCTCTAAGGACCCATGACGACAACGTTGATGATATCCCTTCATCATTTAGATACCTGAAACAAAAAGTATTATTAATTAGAAAACTTTACTATACTTAATTAAGACTAGATACATAATCTATGATTCCGTTGATGGTCTAAAAACATCACAAAATCAAAACAAATTTAAAATGAATTGAGGAAAAATTAAAAACAACAAATTTTATTACCAAAAATTACACATTTGAAATCGAAGATGGGTGAAATTATGATCCGACAATAACATCGACATTATTGTATTTCTTGATGATATTATCTAGAGATTGTTTTGGATTCTTGTTGGCCCGAAGATGATATTTACCCTTTTAATTCTTTGTTTTGTCTCATTGTCTGATCGAGGTGCATTTCTAGGTAAGGAACATATGTATAATACCTTTGGGCCTAATCTTGATAGTCATGACAACTCTTGGATTCTAGATTATGGATTGAGTGATGTCGATCTTTGTCCAAGGTTTTTTCTAGGGAAACATTTCTTCTTAGATCAGCATGAATACCTGGGAAGTCTTCAAAACCATGACGAAAGGGAGGTAAATTGTAAACAAAATCATACTGAGTGTGATCTTCTTATTCACTTTTTCCATTTGTTTCTTCATAGAAGGAATCATGATCCTCAATAATTATCATTCTCGTTGGAGTTTCTCTTCGTTTTAACCTGTTCCTAACCATTCTAGACAATAAGCACCCTACCCTTTTATTATTGACGTCAACTCCAACATTAACACATAGTTTCTTTCCTTGTTTCTCGGGCTTATGGTCATCCTTCAATCACACAATGTTTATACCTAGATTGACACGATCTAAAGGCTTGTTCTTCAATCGTTTAAGGATAGATTCCAGTGACTGGTTACGTGACAACCCTTCCCTAGATCTGCTTTGCATAATTCGAGGGACAAGAGTAAGGTCCAATTTATCATCCAAATAAACAAGGGAATCAACATTGAGTTGGACCTCAAGTTTTATTTACTAAGAGGTAGTTAGAGGATAATTTGATTTTCCTATGACCCTAGGTAATTCGTGGATAGGGTTTGCAGGCCGAGGCAGAAATTGATTTATTTCAAATAAACTTTCCCAATTACCCCCTATGTTGGTACGGTGATGCTCAACCAGAATGTGAATTAAGCCATGGTAAAAAAGACTAGACTCATGGTTTGGAATATGTTGTTGATAGAACTTAGATATTTTAAAAAGGATCTTATGTAGGTAGAGGGGTATGTTCAAATGAAACACTTGAAAAACCATGAGTAATCGAATGTGAAAAAAGAAGATAAGGAAATAAATGTAACACACCCAACCCCTTAAAAATATTTTTATGGAATGGGGTATCAAAATTTCACTTTCCTCAAACATCATGGATCATATATCTGAGGTATTCATCATCTTCTTCTCATCAATATCTTTCCAATCACTATCACCACACTCCAATCCAAGCTCTGGATCAGAAGTTATGCCCTTCCAAAGTTCTGCGAGCCTCATGGGTCAAAGGCCACATGGTGCCCACATGGATCCACCTCACATGTACCATATCCAAGTTCCTACATCCATGGTGGAAATTCCATCCACTGTCCAATCCAATGGTGAGGCTCATTCCCCATTGAACACTTAAGCACGAGTATAGTTTGGCATTCGAAACTTTAGCGTTGAACTCCTCTTTTTCACTCTGTACACAAATACTCTAGAGTCTCGAAATTACAAACTCCCAAAGGAGCCAGAGATCACTCCACGTGGCTTTGGCCTTCGGGTATTCTGACTTACCTACAACACTGCACTCCAAACCTTCAGAGTCCTAAATTTCTGGACTCCCAAGGGGTCCACCTTTGCACGTAGTGACATATTGAACGTGGAGGCAAGGATAGGTGGCTCTGAGTACTTCACCTGCCAGATGGACCAATCAAGAAATATCCAGAGGTGACACGCAGAAAGACAAAGATGACACGTGGCCCCTATGGTGGGTGACCCGTGTCATGTTTTAATGGTTACATAGGGTATGCAAAACTTAGTAATCCATGTGACATGTGGCACTCAGGAATGATTCCATGTCACCCTGGTTGATGTTAGCATGCCATGTCACCTCGTACTGATAGCCTTTTGAACCCTACGATATCACGGTCAAGAAGCATCCACGTAGACCTAGGGATCTACGGCCTCTGTCGCTTCACAACTTCAACATTCAAGGGTTTTGTAGGGACCTTCGTTTTTGGTTAGAGGTTGTGCAAGGAAGAATACAGACCCAATTTTTGTCAAACATGAGTTGTGCAAGAAACAAAGGAGTTGGATAATGGAGCAAGAAAAGAAACAAAAAATGGTTACAAAAAGGGACAGTGCAACACAAGCAAGGCAAAATAAGTTACAACAGAACAAGAACAAGAAAGCATGCAGAGTCTAAAGCCAGAAGATCCCACTCAGCTTATATGTATGAGATGCATACGATTGTAAAGGGTTAGATGGCATAGCTGATAGAGAGGGGTAGATGGTATATAGGGCAAAAATAGATTAAAGGTTCTATGATTGTAACTTGTATACATTGGGGGAAAATGGTATATAGAGCTCTGAGGCTTGAATCCAGAGCCAGAAGCTTGTAACAGAGTATTGATTTGTATATCTGAGATTGTATTCGAGAAGATATTCTGATAATATATATGGAAGGACCTAAAATTTTAAAATTATTGTGTCATTCCGTGTTTATGATAATGAATCATCTCTATACTTCACTTATTTATGATTGATAAGATCAATGTGTTGTTTCTGTTTACAAATGCTTCTGCAACTTGATTGTCTTTCTTTCTAGTATGAATGAGTTCAGATATATTATGTGGTTAGTCTTTCTTGCACAAGATCATGGCGAAACTTGAAGATTCTAGAAACCTGCTTAAGTATTCTCCTTTCCCTTCCCTATCTTCTTGTCTTGTTTGCACTTCGGGTGAGACTTCTACTTTTCCAAGGAGATGAAAATGCCAGTTCTCTAGACTACTCGGTGCCTTTTGTTGGTAACCTAAGAAGGACCCTGGTCTGATCAATTCTGCACCAACAAAATGGTTTCGTTGTTGAGACTTGCATTAAAAGGGAAACTGTAGGGAGAATTCTTTCACGACTTCATAGATCCGATATTCACCAGTGGTGGGAGAGAAATTGGGAGAGGAAAATTTGTGAAAGATACACGAGAGACTGTCTTTTACTCAGAAAGATTGAGTGACCAGTACGAGATATTCTGGGTTAAGTTCCTGGAAGAACTTTTCCACTTGATATATAGGCTCCAAGAAGCTCCGGAATTCCAAGAATGAGTCAAGAAGACTTGTGCTTGGGATACAAAAAATATCGCAACACTTCATCGGCTGGATCGTCTGGTAACGCGAGTGATCGATTTCTGGGTCAATACAACATTAGAAGGATACACTATCGAGTTTGTTGTTGATAATCATCAATCGTTTTCATGGGCAGAAGAAGATTTCAAGAATGCAAGGGGAATAATTTTGAGAGAAACCCCCCTATGGATTAAGGTTTTCTTGATGGAGGAGGGGATGCTAACTATGTCCCCAACTGAGATGGTAGCATAAACACCCTCGCTTGGGGTGGGGTGAGTTTGGGGTTGATTCATGGCCTGAGAGAGGGTTCTTTGAAAAATGGGGGAGAAGCAAGAAATGGACTCAAGGGATGAGAGAGCCTTGAAAAGAGCTACCATAGTTGAGAAGTGGTGGCGCAGTAAGATAAAGAATGCAGTAAAATAGTCTGATAAGTTGCAGAAATAAGTCAGACCAGGAGAATTCGAGGAAGGATAGATGGAAGAGTTGCGAAAGATGAAAAGATAGGAAAGACTAGTTAGTCAAAGATTAAATGAGAGAGAAGCGTAGAGAGAAAGAATTCCCTAAGAGGGCGGACAAGAAGAAGAAGGTGTAGAAGCATGGGAAAAGGAAGCTGGCATGGATCTTGAATAAGAGAGAGAATATTTATCCTTGATGCCAGGAAAGATCGGGAATCCGACTGAAGAGACCGCTCCAGAGGATGAAAATGAGACCCCCCAGATCAAAGAAACTCGCCGCGAAACCAGCCCTGAATCACCCATACCCCAAGTGTCTTCTATACAAGTGGTAAATTATATACTACCTTCTTATGCTATTCCTTTTCCATTACAATCAGTTAGTCAGTCACAATCGGGAAGTGTGAATATTGGGAGAATATTGGGATCCCTTGGTAGGTCACAACTAGGACTATTATGTTTTATATTGGTGGGAGCAGTAAGATCAACAATGGCTGGTAACACAATAGTTTCGATTGCTCGATACCCATAATTTTGGGGTAAGGGAGACGAGGATGTTGAGAAGCATTAGTTATTATGTGAAGCAATCTGGAGGTCCAGAGGGACTCTGGATGCAAATAAATTGGTTGAGTTCCAGACTACCTTGAGAGGTCATGCTCTCACATGGTACACGAAGACCATTGATCCAGGAGTACCAGGAGTGCAAGGTCCAGCGTTCACACTTGGCCAGGTATGGACACAGTTCATAGCGGATTTTAAGCTACCTCGGTAAGAACAACAAGCTCTATCTGAGTTGCATGAAATTTAGCAATGGGCAGGTGAATCAGCTTGGGAATATAAATAGAAGTTTAAAGATGCTATAGGGAGGTTAGCGCATCCGATCCATGAGGAACATCAAAGAGAATGGTATATCCAGGGATTTCTACCTCTG
>JZKD02S1673053.1:251104-288358 GCA_000966675.3 Picea glauca
TCCTACTCGAGATAGTCAAGATCACTTGCTACATAATTGCTAGCAAGGTCATGCGGTCATATTACAAAGGAGAGTGTACATTGGATGGCATATCAGTGGTAGATTTTTGTGCCAACGACACTATATTCAACTGGTGTAGTTATTTACAGGAAGAAATCATGGTGTCTTGTGAGGAAGCATAGGAGAAGGGAGGCACTTTCATGTACAGATATTTTTTAGTTGCATTTTCTATGTTGAAGTGGACACCACCTGTAGGAAGATCGCTATCGCCCGCATATAAGGGGAGATTGGAAAAGATGTTTGAGCCTTGGCACTCAAGGTCGGACTCGGAGAAAACTTCTTTCAACAACAGAATATTCTCAAAATGTTACAAAAGCTTGCTAGATGCAACTAAGAGGTTTCACATTCCACAAGAATTGCTCAACCTCAACATGCGGAACATTGCATTTAGCATGAACTGCCACCACACATTTGTATGGCCAAGGTAGGCCAAGAAAGAATATTTCAACACCCAGATGATGCCATTTTACCTAGATGAGGAGGCCTTCGATAAGGAGTTTATGTCATGGCCCGGAGTCAAACGCAACCCGCACAAGTTGGGGATGCACTACCTTCTGTCAGTGGATCTATTAAATAAAAGGAGTCAGGAAGTAGGGGTAGGACCGAGCTTGAGCCCGGAGGAGAAAAATAAAAAGGCCCCAGTGTATATGGACTTAGATGAGGAGGAAGAGATGCAGCCGCTGGAGCACAAAAAGAGAACATTACCCATGTTCCCACAGCTTCTAGAGCAAGCCATGTTGACAGGTAAGGATGTCAACGAAATTCTCCATGTTGCCTTCATCGGAGACCCATTATCTAAGAAACCCAGGATGGGGATCTCCCCAAGTAAGGTTCTTAATCCCCAACCAATATCATCCACCATTCCTCGCACTCAATTAGGGGCTCAAGCAACCCACATTATTGATATCCAGGACAACCCTAATCCCGACATCACTCCATCCACAACCATCATCACTGAACAACCCCCATCACCCCAGTTGCTACTTCGAGAAATTACCTTCCCATCCCAAACCACTGAATCAGAGCCTATGTAGTTGGACCCCCCAAGATACCCGAACATAGACTAGAATTCACTGGTCCAAACCCTGAGATACACGAACAGAGACCAAAACTCATTGGTCCAAACCTTGAATCCTAGAGCCAATAGATCATACCCTTTGTGCCAATTCAAAACACTATGTCTTCAATGAAGATGCAAACTATATCAAAGCCGCAAGTCCTAAGTCCTCAACACACTTCCTCAACGACCAAGGTTGAGGGTTCTATCGAAAAGAGTGCAACCCTAGAATTTGAGGTCCACAAAGAGGCAGAGGTACTAGAGGTTCAGAAGGAACTTGATATGACATCAGGACAGAGTGCAACATCGGTGTAGGAACAAATGGAGCTGGTACTCCAATACCCACAATAGTGCGGAGAGATGATGCAACTTTTCCTATAAATAATAAAATTACTAACTTTCTCGCCATCGATGTTGAGGTTGAGACTTGTGCCAGGCCCATCTACAAGATAAGAGGAGGTGGAGACACCTTCAGATAATTCAACGACCAGTGGACTCCCACTGTACATCTGAGTACCCACGGAGGCCACCCCTTCTTGTGCTAACCTCTCACAATGGCCAACAACATAGTTAGTCAGGATGATCAGAGCCTCAATTGATCAACTAGAGAAGAGGCTCCAGCAACCCAAAAGGAATGCAAAATTCTCAAGGGAGGAATCACTCCTTCCCAAGCATGTAGGACACATGAGAAATATGCTAAGGTCCAGACAGAGTATAAAATGGAAAGATTCCAGGAGAATCTTGTCGAAGCCTAGCCAGAGATAAGGAAGGAAGCACCTCAACTACTAGAGTCCAGTGCCGCAGGAGAGCCTGAGCAATAGATCGATATACTCCAGGGAGCATGGTCACAGATGGCCATTTGCATAGAGAAATTGAAGCACAACTACGAGAGATCCAACAGGAATCAGAATAGAAAACCAAGAAGTTGCAAGAGAAGATGGAGAAAGTAGTGTTGGAAGGGAATAATGCCAAAGCAACACTACAAAAACACACAACCGAATGCATGAGGATATTTCACGAAGTCAACGATTGGATGGGAATCATTGCAAGGCACAACCAAACTCTGGATGATGTGTGTACAAGAATACAATTGCTCAATGAATAATTTGCAGTCAACATAGATCCGTTGGAGAAACAGGAGAAATTTGATCAAATTCAGCAGGCAGACAATGAGCTAAATGCTCTGTTTGAAGCACAATCGGTAGCCAAGAAAGAGCTACATGAATTTTGACCTATCATTTAGACAATATATATGTAGATGCATCAGGTAGATGCTACATTTGATTCTGAATGGAAATCTCTGGTCGCATCCAAGACTAAAGGATGCATTATAGATGAGACTCAATAGTTCATAGTTGAGGCCTCACTCCTTTCCAGGAAATGGCAAGACAAAATTGTGGGTTTTCAATAAATCAGAAAAGGCAGAAAAGGAAAAATCGCAAGCAAAAGATGAAATGGTTCCCAGAGTTGGGCCTTCATTTGAAGAGGCAGAAAAGGAAAAATCGCAAGCAAAAGATGAAATCAAAGAGGATACAGAGGAAAAAATAAAGCAACAGGCACTCCTAGAAGCCGTGAAAGAGCCAAGGAATTGACTTGAGGGCGAGTCAAGGATTGTGGTAGGAGCCTGTTGGGCCCTTCATTTTTGGTTAGGAGTTGTGCAAGGAAGACTACAGTCCAAATTTTGGTCAAACATGAGTTGCACAAGCCACAAAGGAGATGGAGAGTGGAGCAAGCAAATAAATAGAAAACGGTTGTGAAAAGAGACATCACAACACTAGCAAGGAAAAAGAAGTTACAATAAAACAAGAACAAGAAAGCATGCAGAGTCTAAAGCCAGAGGATCTGACTCAACCTATATGTATGAGATGCAGACAATTGTAAAGGGTTAGATGGCATAGATGATAGAGAGGGGTAGATGGTATAGAGGGCATAGACAGATTAAAGGTTCTGTGATTGTAACTTGTATACATTGGGAGAAAAGGGTAGATAGAGCTCTGAGGCATGAGTCCAGAGCCAAAAGCTTGTAACAAAGTACTGATTTGTATCTCTAAGATTGTATTCGAGAAGATCTTATGATAATATATATGGAAGGACCTAAAATTTTGAAATTAATGTGTCATTTTGTGTTTATGATTATGAATCGTCTATGTATTTCACTTCTTTATCATTGATAATATAAATGTGTTTTCTCTATTTACAAATGCTTATGCAACTTGATTGTCTTTATTTCTAGTATGAATGAGTTCAAATATGTTATGTGGTTATTCTTTCTTGCGCAATATCATGGTGAACTTTGAAGATTCTGGAAACCTGCGTAAGTA
Organism: Picea glauca; assembly: GCA_000966675.3. Lineage (NCBI taxonomy): Eukaryota > Viridiplantae > Streptophyta > Pinopsida > Pinales > Pinaceae > Picea > Picea glauca. Next base: position 254,543 of record JZKD02S1673053.1, read on the forward strand.
TTCTCCTTGCCCTTTGTTATCACTGAAATTTTGTCCACAAATGGTTACAGGAATCCAACATCGTCAAATATTTATGAGGTCACCCATGGACCAAAATTATTACAAAAACATTTCCAAAAGGTCCAAAACTATACAACCAGTGATAAAATTAAGGTGCGCTATGACTACACAGGGCGCGTGTGCACATGCACGATCCAGAAATGCATGAAAAACACACATGCACACAATGTGTGACTGTCGTCACTAAACGCCAGGCACATCTGAGAATGACACATTTATGAGATTGGTCAGCCTCCCACCCACTTTTGGTTCAGTTTCCAAGTTGATTTGACACCCAAATATCGGCTGAATCTGACTGGGTGGCTGGTCAAAGACCTAAAAATGCCCTAAATAGCCTCTTTTCGCACTATAAGTTGGTTGCACAATACCTCAAAGTGGTGCTATAAAACAAAGCCATGGGTGCACTTCATTTTCAAGGAATTCATTAGCAAGGTTATGTTGCTACTATTCTCTTGGGGAATCCTCTTTTCTCATCAAGAGCATACTAGCATCATTACATTGGGCAATCCATCTCACCTCTTGAGTGGATTAGCTTGGGATTCTTTCACCATTTCATTCAAAGTTGTAAGAAGAGCTTAGTTGTGGGGGTCCAAGATCCCTCCCTTAGAGGAAGAAGGGACCCAAAGTCCTCTTAATTCTTGGTGCTTTCTTTCACTAATATAATCCTTGCCATTGGTGACATGAGTCTTATTGGTTTTTTGTTCTTATATCCTTATGCTCCATAGTTTAGTTGTTCTTTTATTTCTTAGTTTAATTCTTAGCTTTTTCTTTTATGTTTCTTTCTCTAACCCTTTCCTTTACTGTTGTCTTTCTTAGCTAACCCAACTAAGCTTGTAAGCACCTCTGTTTTTCTCATTTAGGTGACAAAAGAGGTGCAACATATTGGCGACTCCACTGGGGAAAGGTATCAATTTCCTACCCCATTTGAGTTTTTCTAGCTCTTATTTTGGTTTATTTAACTTGCAGCTGCCTTAACCGGCCCAAGCTGACTTGCAAAACATCCAATTCAAAGCTGAATTGAAAGAATTCCATCCAGAATTTTCTTCACGACCGTGTGTCAGTTGTGTGTGGGTTTATTGGCCCACAGTCGCTCATCGTGCACACGTGTGCCAAATTTACAGTGTTGTTCTTTGCACCTGCACCCAAAAGCCTGTTTTGGTCTATGTATAGGCGCTCGGTGCACCTCTGTCTACTCTGATACCCACACACTTGTGCAAAAAAATACACATTGTAAGCTTTTTTGTGATTTGGGGAAGGCCCCTAGCCTTCTTAAAAATGATTTCATGCATGTTGTAATTTGCACCACACTTAGTTCCCTCTCCATATAAAGGGATTAGTCAAAACACATAGGCAATTAGGGGGTTTAAAATTGTTATTTCCTCTTTTGCTTTCATTTTTCCACATGGATGGCTTTCTTTGACTTAAAGTATAAGTTGGAATCATTTGTAATCACATAAAATTTGCATTGGGACCAGAAGTTGGATAACAATCATTTAGTATGCTCTTCTCTCACGCTTCAAAGTGACCTTGAGAATTAGAAAAAAGTTGTAGGACAATTTCATCTCCCTTAAAAAGATTAAAACCTCTAGGAGAGGACAACAACCCCCTCGGGACTCCTCTTAGTTTATTTTTCAAAACACATCTCAAGATTGTAATAGGCCCATACATGCCCATATGCTACAAAGATAGGATAGTGTTGAAATTTACTTTCTTAGATTAAATCACTAGGGAAGTTTAAAGGTTTTGTAATGGGCCCATACATGCCCACATGATCACAATCTAGGATAGTTTCAAATCTTTCTTATATTAAATCACAATAGGGAGTTAAAGGAATAGTAAAGGACCCACATGTCCACATCCTAGTTTCCTAGGGACTTTTGAATTATGCAAGGTTGTACTAAAGACATTTAGTTAATTAGGTAATCAACACTTGTAAGGACCAAGCGAAGTCCACATGCAGCAAGGTGACACCTAATTCATTAAAACATTGTCACACTTTCACTCATTCACACACAAAAGTCACTTATCACTCACATAGTTTTCATCTCGAAACATGGAGGTCAAAGTAAGTTTCCTCCAAAAGGATTCTGAAACACCCCACCCTTTTCTTGATGAAACTATCCACTCCCATTTTAATTTCAATGAGATTGGATCACACCCCCAATCTCTCAAACAAACCACATCTAAATTTTTTCTGAAAACTCACTAAGTTTTCGTCCACAAGAGGGGCCAAAAGAATTTTTTTAGTATAGGTAGGATTTCAGGGATAGGCATCCAAACAACTCCCCGTTATCTGGTTCTCACATTGTTAAAATAATAGAAGTTGTCAAATAGGGAACTGTAAATCCTCCAAGTCAAGTGTTCCTAACACCATAAGGAAGGGAGGTACCCGTAAAGGGTTGAAGGCCGAGGTCTAGTTGTTTTGTGTGTCCCCCCTTGAGGCACCCACCTCTTGGACGAGATCCAACCCGTGACCCATTTCTTAGGCCGAAAATCTAAATGTCGCACTTTGACCGAGGTACCTAGTGACCAAATTTTAGGACATCTACCCAGGTGGCAATTGTGGGCTGCAATTGCACCTTGATTGGATTTTATGTGGCTATTGGGAAATATTGACAGCTCCTTCGGGATATGCCCCCTTTACCCCTCATTATAATTGATTACTTCATCCTTCACTAGTTTCTCTTCCAGTGACTTCAGACCCCACTGTTGAGTACTATTGGAAGGTCCAGTGCTATTTTGGAGGAAGGATGTTACGTCTTTTAGGACATGAGCATGTGTTTTCTTTGATCCCCCATGCGGACAAAACCCACTTATCCACATATATGCTTCTTTCTCAAAATATTGTATGTATGATTCACTTCTGATTACATTTGATTTAGATATATATCATGTAAAGTTCAAAAATTGCAACAAAAGGCTCTTGTTTATTTATTACTCTCACCACAATTCACACACATCCACTCAACTAGTCAGACATCATAGGGGACCCACATAACCCCCGTCATTCCAGATGCTTGCTAAACCTCCCTCCTATTTTAGGGGGAGTTACTAGTCTTGCCAACTCATCGGCCCCACCTTCTCACACTCCTGTGAGTGCCACTATCTTAGGATCAGCTTTGCTTTCTTTCACATTACTTGTGTCCACTTCCCAAGGTCCTCCGTCCACTCACTCTCATTTACATAGAAGCGGGGGGGCAACTTCCTCTCAATGAGGGAGTATCAACCCACCTAGCCCCCCTCAAGGGTCAGGTTCACAGAACACTCACATCATGGCTAGAACTAATCCTCTGCCACCACTCCAGATGCCATATTTTGCCTCTCTTAACATACTAGATCTAATAAAACTCACAAATGATCCTATATTGCATGACCCCACGTGGCCTGCAATGCCTACCAAACTACCTTCAAATATCCCCAAGTTTGAAGGAAAGGCAGGGGATGACCCTACCAACCATGTCATGACTTTCCACTTATGGTGCTCTTCCAACAACATTATGGATGATTCCATCTGACTACGATTATTTCAACGCACACTCACTGGCCCATCAGCCAAATGGTATGTAGATGAAAAATCGGGGTCCCATGCAACTTTCGAATCCTTGACCAAAGCATTTTTGACCTTCTTCCGATTACCAATCCGCCATGACAATGGTCTTGAACTACTCTCTAATTTTAAACAAACCTCAGCCACACATATCATTGATCACATTCACGAGTGGCATCGACGACGTAGTTTGTGCAAAGCTGAAACCACCAAACAATAGTGTCTTGACTGGTTTCTCAGATCACTTGTCTCTCTCCTTGGTAAAGACGTAGCTTCCACCTTCCCTCAATTAGAAGAAGAAGCCATCAATAAGGCTCAACAATACAACCTCATCTAGTCACAATTAGGGTACTTGTACACAATACTTCCTGATCTCCCAAAACCCATGCCATTCGGCCAAGACAAACCCGGGATGTCTCACTTAGTAAACGGATTGATTGGTAATGCCATGCACCACAGTCCACAACCCCAACAACCACCAATGTATGGCACAACTCAATATCTGTCGGCATATGGGGGAACCTCTTATTACCCTCCACCCCCTTATCAACAACCATACCCTGTTTCTCTTCCCCCACCCATCAGTGGGACACTGTCGGCACCCACAATACACCCACCAATCGAAACAAGTTCTGGTACTCCCTCGACCTTAACTTATACTCTAAGTACTAGCGAAAGCGCCATGCCTTCATATGTACCTTACTGGTCATTACCCCCATAGAATCTGTACTTTCCATTCCCTGGTCCTCCATAGCCCATGGCTCCCCCACACCCTCATGCTGGGGTGAATTTTTTTCAACCCTCTCCCCTTCAACAATATCAAAATTTTGAATAGCTGAATACGAAAAATTTGACCCATCAGTTGAATAATGCCAAAAAGAAAGGAAAAAACAGGAACAATAGTAACCCAGGTCAAGGTAGGAATCACCCCCAACAGAACCAACCTACTGGGGGCAACGAGAATCAAGGGAATCAGAACCCTCATGGGGGCAATAACAACAGGCATCAAGGGAGAAATAACAATAATATTAGAACCACCTTCCCTTGTGCCCTTTGCGATGAGTTCGGTCATTATACTCATCATTTCCCCCAAATCGTTGATTTTAAATGGATGAAAGACTCAGGAAGTGTACCACATCCTCCAACACCACCTGCCCCTCAGCAGGCCCCGCAACAATATGTGCAACAACCATCCCCAACCATGCTGCAAAACACCATTCCACACCAGGGTGTGATGAACACCCAACAGGATATACAGCCTACCCCACCACAGTTGGGACAGTATCTCAATCCAAAAAATCTCGCAGATCGTACCATCCTCCTCACTAGTGAGGAAGAAATCCTTCTGCAAACACTAATTCGTCAATAGAATGCACCCACTGAGTCTCCTCCCATTCCCCCAGAAACAATCCCAGCACCAACAGGACCCCCGTTGGTGATTCCTCGCCCTAACACAGAAACACCTCTTCGCATCCCTCACATCCCATTGCGTAAGAATGTCCACAACCCACAGGCTAGGGCAGCTCATAATTACAGTTTGGTCGATGACTTAGCACAATCCCCAGCTGCCATGTCAGTCTTGGAAGTCCTTCAAACTTGTCCCACTTAGCATAAATCATTACTTTTCACCTTGGGGGAATTCGACCCTATAGATACTCAACTCATCACATTTGATCTCGACAGCAGAGAACCTTGCCTTCCCGCTCTAATCTCTTTTCAAATCCTAGTGAAAATTCAGAACATTACAGTTCATCGATGCATCATCGATGAAGGAGCATCCACATGCATCATGTCCAAGTCAGTATGGTAGAAACTTGGCTCCCCATAACTCATACCATCTTCCATTACCTTAAGAGCCTATGACGGATGACCATCTTCTCTTGAAGGGATCTTCCAAAATGTCCCTGTAGAACTCAGGGGCAAGACCATTCTCATCGACATTGAAGTTATCTATGCCCCACTCGATTACAATATCTTGTTCAGTCATAGCTACATGTATGCTATGAAGGCAGTTGCCTCTTCCGTCTTTCAAATCATGATGTCCCCCCATAACGGGAAGATCATTACCATTGACCAAGTCTCACATTATGAGCCTAACCCTTTTTCCAACATCAATAACATTCTCCCTCTCATCCACTGATCAGGGGATCAAATTTTGCTCAAAAATTCAAAGTGCTCAGAATCACTTCAAATCGGACGAGAGCGTAGACCTGATCGTTACGAACCCAACACAACTCGTTTGGGTTCAAATGGATGTCAGGAGTGAGAGATATCACGATTTGTTCGAATCGTCAAACATGAAAAAAAAGAAACACTGACTGTGCAGTTCATACAGTCCGTACATGCTGATGTGGCAGGGGCCGTACAGGCTGACGTGGTAGATTCCATACACTGATGTGGCCTTCAATTATTGGTAGATTTGGGTGAATAGTGTTTCGACACATGGTAGTTTTTGGTTAGTGGTTTGGTGCCACGTGGCCCAGTCATGGGCTGCCACATGGCACCATTGTATTGGTTGGTTGTTCAAAATTATATGGAGTCTGTGGGATTTGAACCCCGAACCTCCCCACTGTGCAAATATTTGGCAATGGCCTCCCTACCAGCATGCCATGCATGGTTTCTTATTAACTATATGTTTTTAAAATTATATAAGTTTGAATTATATTCATATGGCAGGGGGGTCGGGCCGGGGCTTAGCCCCGACCCACAGTTCTATTTCTTTACACATATGACCAATGGACTTATTGTTTGCGTGGGAGTTTGTATTACAAACGGAGCCCAACCCCCAGTTTCGCATATGACCATAGTTCAAAATGCGCGTGGGTTTACATATTGCAAACGGTTAAGCCTCCGGTCACATGACCCATGGCATGTGACCTTGCCACGGAGTGCGTGGGGAATTTGGTTTTAAAAACTTAGCCCTTTTATGTTTGCACGAGGTCACATGGACACATATGCCCATGAGTTTGGCGGTTAGGGGCTGGCGCACCCGTAACCGTCCTACAGTTCGCACCATTTGTGTGGTTGCATTTGGTGTCGGGTTTTTACGCTTTAAATCACGTGTGTGCTAGGTTGAACATACAGAGGTGCATTTTATAGATGTAGAGACAGCAAGCTTGAAGGGGAGACTTCAAGGAATCCTATCTTCTTCATTTTTTGGCCAAACGAGGTACCAAAAAATCCTAGGTAGGGGTTTTTAGACGTTCTGAAGCCATTGGAGCAGTCTATTTGGCAGTTTGAGCATTGTAAAGCACATTTTTGAGCACTTTGAGCAAATAATACAAATGATCCATTAGAAGCTGGACCAGGAGATGTAGCCCAAGAGAGGGGTGAACTCCTTTATCATTTGATGTGTTATGTGTTTTCTGTTCATTGATTATAATGTTGTTTATATGCATCTTGAATGAGTAAATCCTATTAATAATGTGTTGCAAAGTTGATCCATTTGCTTTTAACACATAAAATTTAACTTGCAAATATTTTCAAGAATACAAGTCTTCTTCATTTTTAGATCATCCACACTAATCATGAAGCATACCCACTCATCGAAATGGGTCCTAGGATTTTCAAAGACCCATCATTGTTAGGAACTTATCATGGTGCACCACCACTCCTTCATCCTTCCAATCAGGTATGCGTTGTATCATCCAAAGGAACTGACATGGAGGATACCCTTCCTCCCAGAGAGGCTTCTATCATATCTGACGTCCCACTAGTCGCAGAGCTCCTCCCTCATGAGCCTCCTGTGAACTCGTCGACTCCACTAGTTCACGATTTCACCTCTCCCCAAGGCCATATCCCAGTTTGGGATACAGTTTTGCAAGCCATTACTGAAATCCCCTTCTTTTACCCTTCACCAGGCGTACAAGATTTCCAAGTAGCCACAATGCTTACCCTCCCTAATATGGTGTTGGAAATTCCAGTTTAGTATTCCCATACTCACTCCCACCATACCCTCTACACCCCCACTCACTAACCTCCCTGCCACAGCTGGGGGTAGGTGAAAGAAGAAGGATCCCACAGCTCCACTCCCCCCATGCGTCCAACCTCCTTGTGCACTATGTGTGAAATATGGACACCCAACCAAAAAATGCCCATCTCTACCCGAGTTACGTAACCTAATTCAACCCAATCAAACACCATCACCACTCGCCACTGTAGAAAGTACTGTCGCTATCTCCCCTAACGCAAGTAGCAAAGGGCTACGAACCAAATTCACTTGTGCCATATGTTTAGAATATGGCCATTATACACACCATTTTCCAGCACTACCTCACTTCCGACAGACATTAATCGCAGTACGCCAAAGCTTCCAGAACGAACCCAATCCAGCTACATCATCTTTACCAAACATCACTGACATCCATTATGTCACAACTTCAATCAATGAACATATGATATGCCCTTTCTCTCTATGTGAATCCTTAGATCATTTTACATACCAATGTCTTATGATCATTGAATATAGGCAATGCCAATCGACCCTGATTCAAACCCCTACATCCCCTACAGAATCGATGGTTGACCTTACCTCATCACTAGAGATTCTTCATATCATTTCTCCTGAAACAAAGGAACTCTCTATTCTTCTGTGGTTCTTGGATGACTTATCCGAGGATTTACCCCCAAACCCCCCCAATTCTCCTGTTCATTTCCCTACATAAATTTTACATCCAACTACCACTGGTACTCCTTAGTACCTTGATATTTGGTTGATGTTGAGCGAACCATCGCAATCTCATTGCATCGTTCCCCCTACTTCTTCATCCCCAAAGGACAATGACATGGTGACCGTCACCAATATCACTCTTTTAGATCCCTTGTATTCCCGCCAATTCCACTGTGATGAGGACATACTCGAAGAACTCAACACCCCCGACTACCCATAGGATGCGCTACACCATAGAGCGCTCTTATTTCCACAAGAAGTCTTCTTTCTTCCTAACCAACACCCCATATACACAGTCGAAACCAAGGATTTTATCCCATCAGGGCATATCGACTGGTTCAACAACCCCATTCCTGCTCCTGATGCTTTTGAAGAAGGCAACATGGCCAACATTTCCCCGACCATAAAAATCGATATTTCCATAAAAAATGGAGTCATCGAGGAAATCACCATTGGCACTGCATGCACTCATCAAGAAATCACCACCTATAAATCCCTCTTCCAAGAATATCAGGATATTTTTGCCTAGTCATACACAGAGATGCTTGGCCTTGATCCCTCTATTGTCGAACATCGCATCGACACCTGGCCTGATGTTACACCGGTTCGTAAAAAACAATGACCACTACACCCATCCAAATCCATGGCTATCAAAGCCAATATTGACAAATTACAGGTGGTTGGGTTCATCTACCCCATCGCCTATACCTCATGGGTTTCCAACCCTATACCCGTTGATAAAAAATAGGGCACTATCCATGTCTGCACAGACTTTCACGATCTCAATCATGCATGTCCCAAAAACAACTTTCCAATGCCTTTCATCGATCAAGTTACCGATGACTGCGTAGGCCACGAGGCTCTATCCTTCATGGATGGTTTCTCTAGTTATAATCAAATCCAAACCCACCCAGCCGATCAATACAAAACCTCATTCACCACCCCTTGGGGTACTTTTTCATATCGTGTCATGCCTTTTGGTCTAAAGAACACTGGCGCAACTTTCCAATGGGCTATGACATACATTTTTCACGATCTAGCTCATATCATCCTTGCATACTTGGATGACCTCACAACTCAATCCAAAAAATGCACCCATCATCTTGATGATTTATGGATCATCTTCCAACGGTGTCGTCAGTAAAACATCCACTTGAACCCCCTCAAGTGCATATTCTGCATCACTGCAGGGTGCCTCCTCGGATTCATTGTTTCACAAAGCGGTATTACCGTGGACCCCCTCAAATTCCAAGCCATCACAGAAATTACACCCCCTCGGAATTTACGCCAACTCCAAAGCCTACAAGGAAAAGCTAACTTTCTATGGCGATTTGTGCCAGACTATGCCACTCAAGCACACGATTTCCTTCACTTAATATGCCACAACATCCCATTTCAATGGGATGAACATGCCCAAAAAGTGTTCAACGATCTTAAAACGACACTCTCTAATGCCCCTTTAATTAGTTCACCCGACTATAATCGCAACTATATCCTCTACATGTCAGCATCAACTGTCTCAATAGCAAGAGTTATTGTTCAAATCGATGATGGCAATCATGAGCATGTCATTTACTACATTAGCAAAAACCTCTCAGGGCCACCCTTGAAGTATAATCACAAAGAGAAACTAGCCCTTGTAGTCATCCTCACAGTCCAGAAAATGTGCCATTACATTATGCTTCACACAACTAGGGTCATAGCAGATTCCAACCCCATGCAATACTTCCTCAGTCGTCGGCAAAATAATGGACAATTTGCCCGATGGATCATTATCCTTCAGGAGTACGATCTCAAATTTTCAACACCCAAGAGAAAGAAGGCTCTCATCCTCACCGAACTTGTCACAACCTTCCCCTCTGATACTACTAGTGCCCCCGTCAATACTGACTTCTCCGATGAACATCTATTTTATATCACTTCTTATGATCCTTGGTACGGTGACCTCCTCGTCTACCTTCGAACCCAAAAGTTTAGTAACCACCTCTCACGAGATGATCGTCATCGTATTCACCACCAGGACCCCTGCTATATCCTCATCAGAGATATCTTATATTGGTGAGGGGTTGGCACCATACTTTGTTGATGCTTGACTATTGACGAGGCCGATGGAGTCTTGAACAACTACCATAGCGGCGCGTGCGTGGGCCATCTTTCGAGAATGTCCACTGCTTAGAAAAACATCCGAGCAGGTTATTTTTGGCCTACATTGTTGCACGATTTCATTCATGTCATGAAGCGATGCGATAAATGTCAGCTTTATGCCAACAAAGCACGAGCACCACCTTCCCTTCTCCACCCAGTCATTACTATCGACCCCTTTTGTAAATGAGGCATCAAATTCATGACTTGTAATCCCCCATCCAACAATGGACACAAATACATTGTTGTAGCAGTTGATTAATTCACAAAATGGGTTGAAGCCGTGCCCACCTTCAACAACACCACTGACACTGCAGCGCATTTTTTCTTTAATCATGTCATATCCCACTTTGGAGTACCACTCCAACTAGTTTATGATCACGGGAAACATTTCGAGAATGAAATTTTCGTCGAAATCTCATCATGGTTGGGATTCTCCCACGAGTTTTCCTCACCATATTACCCTCAGTCTAATGGACAGGTCAAACCAGTTAACAAGGTCCTTAAGACCATGTCACAACACATAGTTAACAAAAATAAGACCAATTAGCATCATATGTTATTTTCCGTGCTATGGGCTTACCGTACGACCATGAAAATGGCCACTGGCTTCACACCATTTCATCTAGTCCATGGGGTCGAGGCCACTCTTCCTATCGAGTGATAAATTCCCACCTTACGCACCACAATTGAGCTATTACCCGACACTGTTCCAATGGAGCAGCATTTGCTAAACTTATAGTCCCTGGATGAAGATCATTGATCTTCATTACAAAACAATGAGGCAACCAAAAAATGGTCCAAGGCCACCTTTGATCACCATGCCAACCTTCTCTCATTTCACAAAGGAGACCTTGTCCTTGCTTACGATACCCTTGGTCATGGAAAATTCGAGTCACTATGGCATGGCTCCTACATTATCCAACATTGCCTCACCAAAGGTGCATACATCCTGGCTTCCCCCGAAGGCCTCTCTCTCAAAGAACCCGTCAACAGGTTATACTTAAAGAACTTTTACGCCTAAGCATATCCATTCTACATTAGGTTATTTCTTTTATAGTGTTTTTAATCTTTTTTCCATCCCTCGCGTCTAAACTATCATTTTTGTTATTGATAGATGCTTCCTCCACTGGCCTACCACATCGGTTACGCCAACGACACTAGCCATTGGACACAAAATATTGCTTCGGCAGCTTGGGTTCTCTATTCCCCCTCACATGAACTGCTTCACTCTAGCGTCATATGTTTGGGTTCAAAAACCAACAACCAAGCCGAGTACACGGTCGTCATTGGCCTCCTCACCGATGCCCATCATCATCGTATTCGTCACCTTAGAGTCTTTCTTGATTCCCAACTAGTCGTCCTCTAGCTCAACAATGTGTATTGTGTCCGTGATCCTTGCCTCTTTCACAAATACCTGCAAGTTATACTTTTATCTTGACATTTTGATTTCATTACATTTACACATATTCCAAGACAATTGAATCAAATTACAAATAACCTAGCTAACATTATACTCGATTGACATATATCACATCAAGATATCTCTACACACACATAAACCATCAAGAGCCTATGACAGCATATATAGATTAGACATCATCAACACATTAAAAAACACATGTAAACATCACAAAGGCCCCAAAATGTATACTCATATATATACATAAATCGGTCAACAGTGCCATTAAAATGTTTACATACACATAAAATACATCGTATATAAAATCCGCAGGCCAGTGAAGCACCTCGGTACAAAACTGGTGCCACTACACCAAAATGGGCTCACCAACCTATATAAAAAAATACAAACATACATAGAGCGACACTCAAGGTGCCTCTATAGCACCACCTCTTTCCCCTCCCTCAAGCGGTGGTGCCCCACCCACTATCAGTCCCTCCGGACCTAGAGGTAACCACCCGGTCATCACAGCACCTGCTACTGCGACTCACCACACCACAGTCTTCCACATCAGTGACACTCCCACACACTGCTCCAGGATGCCCTCATCCTGGATGCATGACCACATGCCCTCAGGCACTCCTTGTAGCACTACCTCCAAGTGGTAGCGAATATCCTCAAAATCTTCCCTGGCCTCCGCCGGAGGAGCATGTGATGGCCTGACACTAGGTTCATCAAAAACGATGTCTTCTAGTCACTCTCTCATCACCGACTGGTCTCTCCTCAACATCCTTGCGCTGACGTCTCTCTCCTTCCCATGGCTCTCCCCACGGTGGTATCACCGGCTCCTGCCAAGCTGGCACTCTCATCAAATCAACCTCATGCCCATGAGGTCCCACATCTACACATGCAAACAAACAAAAGATAACATCAACATCCATCTATACATAATACATGATCATACTATCTCAAAAATCAACATATCAAACAAATCACAAACATACCTCGGTGGTCGAACACCTCCCCTGGAGGTAACACCATATCCGGATCACCCCGAAAGTCCAGCCCACAGTATGGATACTGCAGTATGATTTGCGGAATCTGCCGCCACACCTGTGCAGCCTCAACCATGAAAATATGTCCACCCTCACCACCACCATGGTGAATCAAAATCATCGACCACCACCTCAGTCGCAGCTCTCATGCACTAGGTGTGCCCAATAAAACTCTAGGGCGCAACATCGACACCCTCTCCAAAAACTAGGCCACCAAGATGGACCCAAAGGCAAAATCCCTTGAGTTCGTAGTCCAACACCGGTCAAGCTACCCTACCCTCTTGGCATATAGCATCAAGCCTCAGGCAAAATTCTCTCCTGCCAATGCCCACCCCATAATCCTCAGCTGACCACCACTGATCCGCTGAGTCGCAAGGGACCCATATACCCTCACAATCATCGCTTTTACACAGCGATGAACTAAAGCATCCATCACCCCAATACTCACTATGGATCCTGACATGAAGTTCTCCCTCGAACAATACCTCTGGCTCAAGGTAGCTAACTACATGTCCCTAGGTAATACAAGCTCCACCAGTAGGGGCGTTCCCTAAAAAGGGAGCCCAGTCAGAAAGTACACATCCTCCATCACAGTGAAGGTTAGTTGCTCTCCCCGCACCATAAAACAATGCAGATCCAGACTCCACATCTGGATCAAAAACTCCAGAAGATACTCCTGAACCTGTATCAACGAGCACTCGAAGAACTTCAACAGCTTGCAGGCTGCCAAAGTGGCATGAACCCATGGCTCCTCAATAGTCACGACATCCCTCAGCTGTGACGAATCCCACTCTCGCCAGTTGACCAACATCATACAAATGATCGCTTGCAACCACATAATATAGTCCTAGATCAACCATCTTGACCATAAAACACATTAAAATCTCAAAAAAAGATGAGTTTTTCACCCATCAGCCTTGCCTCCAAGGCGCAACTATTTTAACCCACAGACGCACACATATACGTGCCTATTCACCCCACAGGCGCACACATATGCGCACCTATTCACCCCATAGGTGCACAGACATGTGCACCTGTTCATCCCACAGGCACGCATGAGTGTGTGCCTGTCCGCCATACAAAGGCACCTCCTTGCGACCCTGTCACGAACACAGGCGCGCATCACAGCGCGCCTGTCCACTACATAGCCGTGCACCCATGCACAACTCTGTAGCAAACAGGCGCGCATACCATGCATGCCTTTTTCCCCCTATGGGCATACCCATGCATGAATATCCAGATAACAGGTGCACACCTGTGCATGCATATTTCTGGATCACCCGCGCACTGGGGGGCCCACACCCATAAAAACCCCTATACAACCCTTCGTACAGGCCCTGACCACAAATTGAAAACCTACTTCTATGCAGGACAATAAGACTACTAACCTGAAGCTCGCTGGTCCTGAATCGGCTGCCTCGTTCTCCATGAATCTCCAAATCTCTTCTGAATACCTCTCGTCCAGTCACTCTGACAACAAGTACAAATGAGGTGGCAATGTGGGCCCTACAACTATATATAGCCCTTTTCACCAAACTTCCATACCCCATTATGGGAGCTTCGGGTGTCTGTTTTTCGATCCATCTTTAGCCACGGGATCAACGTCCCCTCACCTACATCAAGACAGTCCCCGGGCCATTTTTTATCCCTAGCCCCTGGGGTGCCATTTTTTCATACCCATCCAGGTACGCATACCCATGTTCAAAATTATCCAATAAATGCTTATATGTTCGATTCTCTTCATATATTGTTCACATCGGGTATTTTGTTTTTCATGTGTGCAGGTACTTGGTCATCATACATTAGCACCACCCCTTCAGGTATATAATCAACACTGGCATGTAATCATTCCCTCTGAATCTCAAGTGCATCTCTAGTCACACCCTTTGACATTTACCTTTAGGATCTCCATCTCCAGCTCTACAGTACCGACACCTCCATTGCATTTTGGGTACTGTCACTCGGTAGCACTCTCCCCCACATGAGTTGTCCCATTCATATCACCCTTTGGCACTTTGAAACTCATGTTGTTTTTCAACCCTTTAGGGATGGGAGTCCTGATAGTCTTACATCATGTCGTGAATCAACCACATACTCCTTCTCCTCATTTTGCTATCTTTCCCAATGGACTCCCAGGTTATCTCTTTAAGGTTCTATTTTGACTGCACCTCCGCAGTATCATCAACCCTCCATTTCATCCACAATCAGTTTTCCCCTCCGCAAATTTCCCTCCATACCATCTACCTCATACAGAAACCCACCCATGGGCCCCCAACCTCCACCAGTTCTCTAAGCACATTGCACCCTCATTGGCTCAACCATATTACATTGGGGTACCCGTTTCTATATTTGTACACTCATCCCAAATTATTCTTTATAAGTTGTAAAAAGCCTTTGTTTCCATCATTTACATATCTTTTTGTCATCACCTTTGGCGACCTTCTTCCATTTTTTGGCAAATGCAACCCATGTCGCCCTTGGTTGGGGCACTCCTTATCATATACTCCTATTGGCATCTTCCATATACTCTGAGTATCCCACATTCCACTTACCTCTACTCTCTGAGTTTGTCCACTTTGTCCCGCCTTTGGCACAACTTATCCCACATCTTGTTGTCCCCCTGACACTTGACCTAGTTGAACGGTTGTGGCCACTTATACTTCACATATACCCCCAACCAAGGGCAATCTTGAGTCTTCATACATCTTGATTTCATTCATGTAGCTCCTCAGTTCCTAACCTCACCAAGTAGATTTCATGAAGCTTTTCGCTTCTTGGAGTCGTGTCCCCCTTTTGTCGACATCAACATAGTTTCTAGAAGGGCGACAGTATCTTGACTCTCATTACCTTTCCAATGAGATGTCTCAGATGACATAGGGAGAACCACAATTTCTCCTTGATGTCATTGACCCCCACAACATTTGACTTCAACACTTTCTCATGTTATGGTGGGTCTTACTTTGTGACTATTGCAGTTATTGCTTATATTTTTCGAAGACCTCTGAACTTGGCTGGGCTATCAATGCCTACAGAATTCGTGATACTTCTGACAGGTGTCATTACCTACTATTCAGAGTATGTTCCTCCTCATAATTGTCTTCTGCCTTTATCACGACTGCCCCCGAGGGCACTGCAGTTGTCTACATCAACACACTGTTTCAGTTACTATACAACACCATTATTTTTTGAGTTACATGACACGAGCATGGGGCATGCCCGCCTCGTTTGTATACAATTTATTTTTTACACACCTTATGGAAGGTTGGGTCCTACAGGCTCCCTTCTCCCTCCAATGGGTCACTCTTGATACTCTCATTATCGCTCTCTCTTACAACGACACTCTCAGTAGAAGAAACATTGATGAATTTCGACTATACATATGCTCCTAACCTCATCCATCAGGGGGCATCTGTTATCACTGAAATTTCGTCCGCAGATGGTTACAGGAATCCAACATCTTCAAACAGTTATGAGGTCACCCATGGACCAAAATTACCAAAAAATCATTTCCAAAAGGTCCAAAACTATACAACCAGTGATAAAATTAAGGTGCACTATGACTACACAAGGCGCGCGCGCACATGCACGATCCAGAAATGCACGAAAATCACACATGCGCATGATGCGCGACTATGGTCACTAAAAGCTGTGCACATCTAAGAATGGCGCATTTATGAGATTGGTAGACCTCCCACCCACTTTTGGTTCAGTTTCCAAGTTAATTTGACACCCAAATCTCGGCTGAATCTGACTGGGTGGCTGGTCAAAGACCTAAAAATGCCCTAAATAGCCTCTTTTCACACTATAAGATGGTTGCACAATACCTCAAAGTGGTGCTATAAAAAAAATCCATGGGTGCACTTCATTTTCAAGGAATTCATTAGCAAGTTTATGCGGCTACTATTCTCTTGGAGAATCCTCTTTTCTCATCAAGAGCATTATAGCATCATTACATTGGGCAATCCATCTCACCTCTTGAGTGGATTAGCTTGGGATTCTTTCACCATTTCATTCAAAGTTGTAAGAAGATCTTAGTTGTGGGGGTCCAAGAGCCCTCCCTTGGAGGAAGAAGGGACCCAAAGTCATCTTTCTTCTTGGTGTTTTCTTTCACTAATATAATCCTTGCCATTGGTGACATGAGTCTTATTGGTTTTTTGTTCTTATGTCCTTATGCTCAATAGTTTAGTTGTTCTTTTATTTCTTAGTTTAATTCTTAGCTTATTCTTTTATGTTTCTTTCTCTAACCCTTTCCTTTACTGCTATATTTCTTAGCTGACCCAACTAAGCTTGTAAGCACCTCTGTTTTTCTCATTTAGGTGACAAAAGAGGTGCAACACCCTTCCCTATATTCTTGTCTTGGTTGCGCTTCGGGTGAGACTTCTTCTCTTCAGAGGAGATGGAAATGCCAACACTCTAGACTACTCAGTGCCTTTTCTTGGTAACCTGAGAAGGACCCTAGTCTGGTCAATTCCGCGCCAACATTTTTCATGATGTAACCCTCTCCTTACTCCCATATTAGGTCAAAGCTGAATTGACCGAGGAGTAGATCGAACGGTCATGAGTGGTCCCAAAGCTCCTCCAGATCAATGGCCCTTGTTGCTTCAAGACTTCGGTATTCAGGATTTTGGCCACACAACTTTCATGTTTCTCCCATAGTGGTTAGCATTGGGCTGACCATGGCCTAGGCCCAACAGATGACATTTGGTAGAAGACAATGGTGACACATGGCTTGATAAACTAGTGCCACGTGTCTAGTTCCATTTGACACCTGGGGTCTGTGAAAGACATAAATTGGGGTGACACATGTTACACCTACAATGAATCCACATCACCCTAGGTGACATCAGTATGCTATGTCACTCCGACCTTCAGTGGTCAGATGATATTCTCTTTCACTCACAGGTTAAACCTCCCAGAGTAGGACTATGCCGAAGTACTTGATGCCATCTTTTCATTAGGCTCGATCTAACAGTCAAGAAGGGTTCTGAAGGATCCTTGGATCCATGCTTCATGTTACTTCATGGCTCTGGCCTTTGGGGATTTCTAGTCTACGTCCGCTCCATTCTCCTAAAGTAGGAATTTGTTGAAGTACTATATGCAGGTCCCTCCTCTGGATGATCGAATGACTAAGAGGGGTTCTCAATGGAATCCCCAAATCGACAACTGAGAAGGATCCTGAAGGATCCAAGGATCGAAGATCCATGTCACTTCGCAAATTCGATATTTAGGATTTTTGGAGGTGCTGCACCTTTGTTCTCCCAAAGAGGTCTGTAACACCCTAATTCCCCCAGTCTGTAAAAATAACTATACTGGCCAAGTATTATGGCAAACTCAGAAATGTGAATGTGTGATGTGAATGGACCTTGTGAAAAAGGTCAATGAATGTAAATAATATTATGAATATATATATATTGCAGGACTACTGAGAGGGGGATGTGTTGAAAAAGAGACCACGATGGCTGAAGAAAGGTGGTGGAAGGCACCTGGAATGGTGGCATTAACTTCCACCGAAACCAATACTATATTTGGACTTCACTGGCCCAGAGAACCAAGAGTGCCTCCCTGGCCCCAAATTAAATGACTTTCCAAGTTGGTAGGTAAATGGCTCCTCATGAGTAATGAAGGATGGGGGTGAACCGCCCATCCATAGATTCCTCAGACCTGACCACTGCGAGGAATATTGTGCCACACACAACCTCGCCGAAAAGAGAAAAGGTAGGAAGAGTGTGTGATCAAGGGGCAGATGTGAGGGAAAGAGGAAAAGAACTATGGAAAATATAAAGTGAGTGATAGAGAAGAAGAAGGAGAGTAACCTTCATTCTCAGTCATTGGCAATTAGAGACTCAGTCTCGCAGCATCGTGGTCTCAGCTCGGGGGTGGCTAATGGTAAATCCATTTGGAGTCGCTGAGCCTACGGTTGGGTAGAAACAAACACCCCTCTCAACAATTGCATCACCTCTGGTGTTTTTCTAATAAGTGTCATATCTTGTATCTTGAAATTTATATGCTGACATGTATGCTCATAGTCTGTGCAATTTATGAATGGTTTGAGTATAAGACTGTCTGTGTGGTGTTTTGATAAGAAATGGTGGTTGCATGCTTTTATTGGAAGGACCATGTATAGATTATGTTTATAGATAGATTTGTATATACGTATATTGAACTAATTCGGACTTCAAGTCTGCTTTCGGGAAATCTATGCCCTTATTCATCTCTAGGAATACTTGGAATAGATCTCTCCACAGAGATACCCTCTTTGGAAAGCTTACCAAGAACCTGAAGGAGGATTTGGTGGCGCAAGTCTTAGCCATCTTGTGCGAGGAAGAATGGTTCTCGTAGATCCCAACATTTCGGCATTTCGGTACCCAGAGTACCCAAGGGCGAGTCCCCTTGCACTCGCAAGTCCCGAAACCCTGACTTGCGAAATCTCGAATTATTAGCGTGGGGGTAAATTAAGAGTTTTCGGAGTTTCGGCACACGGAGTATCTAGGTGCAAGTTTTCTTGTACTCGCGAGTCCTGAAACCTTGATTTATGAAATCTCGAAATGGCAGTGTGTGGTTAAGTATCGATCGATGGATGAGATCCTGTCGGAAGATCTGAGGTCAGTCACGACCATTAGATTGGAGGAAGAAACGAGGGCGTTAATGCCTCAACCCCTTTCCTTTTTATCTTCGTAAGTGGTGAAGAAATCGGGACTGTAGATCCCCAAGGTCCATGAGAGTATCTGGACCATCCTTTTATAAGGGCACGTGGCGGTCGGTAAGTGTTTCGGCATTTCGACACTTGGGAAATCAAAGGGTAAGAACCCTGGTCATTGTGAGTCGCGAAATCCCAACAACCGAAACCCCGAACTAGTTTAAAGTGTGGATAAGTATCGATTGACGGAAGAGATCTTATCGGAAGATCTAAGGTCAGTTGTGATCGTTAGATCGGAGGAAGACATGAGGGCATTAAATTCCACAACCCTTTTCTTTTATCTTCGTGAATAGCGAAGAAATAGGGACCGTAGATCCACAAGGTCTGTGGGAGTATCTAGACCGTCCTTTTATAAGGGCATGTGGCGGTCGGTAAGCATTTCTACGTTTTGGCACTTAGGGAATCAAAGGGAAAGAACCCTGGTCATCGTGAGTCATGAAATCCCGATAACTGAAACCCCGAAATAGTTTTAAGTGTGAATAAGTTTGAGAAATCCGGGATTTGATCATGACCATTGATCATCCTGTAAAGATCATAACGGTTGATCGTGGGTAAAGGTAGCAGTCATCCATTGGAGGGACACGTGGTTGCCGGTCGACATTTCGGTGTTTCAGCACCCGGGAAACCAAAGGGCAAGAACCCTTGTCTTCATAGGTCACGAAACCCCAGTACCTGAAACCCCAATACGCTCTTTGGCAGAAAGGAAGAGTCCCAAAAGGATCTATATCATCCATCGGAGGAGACACGTGGTGAGCGGTCAGAGTTTGGGGAAAGCTCCAAAATCCCATGGACCATTGGATCCAAATCCTTGAGGATCGTTGATCTCCTACACGAATCCCCATATCGAGATTTGGGGATTGGAGTGACAAGATTTTTGGAGTTGTTGCATCATGAACTCCCAGTTCATGAAATTCCGAAAATATCCGAACCGTTGGATCCAAGACATCGAGAGCCGTTGGATCTCATACAAGGACTCGAGTATCGGATTTCAGGGTTTGAAGAGTCAAAAGACTTGACTCTCTTGCATTTCAAACTCCCGATTTTCAAAATCCTGATATGGCCAGGACCGTCAGATCAGGGGAGGATTATATCAATTGATCTCCCTTTGGAGGGGAACTTCGGAGATTACGGAGTTTCAGGGATTTGAAAGGGAAAGGAAGAGACATCGCATCGTGATTCCACGAATAGCGAAAATCCGGTAAGTGTCTTGTTGATTTAGTGCATGGTCATGGAACAGGGTCACATGGACAAGACCCAAGAGGGGAGATTGTCACTCACCAGCCCTTTCGGGGTTCTGCATTTCGGCATTTTGGGGTTTATAGAGTCAAAAGACTCGACTCACTTATATCATTGAGTCATGAAATGCGAAAAGGCGCCTAGTTGTTTGGTCGGTGGTCATAACCGACGATCACATGGAGGTGGAAAAAGGGAAGAGCTAGCCTGTGCTAAGCCCCCATAGGACTTCAAAAATTTTGTCCCTCAAGAAAAGGAGAAAAATTTATTATGCCGTAGTGGGTGTGTTACAAGGTCAATGTTTGACTGACCTCTCTGTAGATCTAACGGCCAGGGAAATTCCCAAGAATCCTTATATCTATGGCTCGTGTTACTTCACGATCGGTAAGTGGATCGGGGTTTAATGTGGGGATGATTACCATGGTAATGGGTAAATGGCCTCCATCTGTCGATCCACCACTAAGCCATCGACTCAACAATTCATCTTTGGCACAATTTGGTCTTTGCAATACTTATTTCCCCAGGGTTCCAAACTCCAAGAGTCTTGAACACTTAGCTCCCTCCAAACTTAACCCAGGGTTTCTAGGCCTTGGTTATATGGAGCTTTGTCAAGCCCCAAAGGCTACAATCATATCTCTTGGCCAAGATTTGGTTAAGGTCAAAACACCCTAGAGCTCTGAATTTTCTAGAGTTCCAAAGCTAGAGTAGCTTCTCTCCTTTCAGGCTTGGCGTGGGGTTTCCAACCCTGGGTCATATGGAACCTTATTGAATTATAGGGGCTACGCTCATCTCTTAGCCAAGATTTGATCAAGGTAGGGGCACGAGCCCATGTTCTCTTGGGAGACTCGATGAAGGGTACACCTTCCAATCACTGGACATAAGTTCTAATTTAGGAACAAGTAAATCTCGAGGAATCAACGAGACTGTGAAAGTCCCATAAAGTCTGCTCCAATTTTGGAACTATGAGGTGATTCCCTGGGGAAAACATCTTGAAGGTTTTCCAACCAGACCAGAGGCCAAGATTGTTTCCTTACAACCATTCAAATGAAATATTTTACAGAAGTATAGTAAATACCATTATAATCAATTTCACGCAGGGCACAAATTATCACATATATAGATAATAAAATCATGCATTTCAATTATATCAAACAGGGAATAAAAACACTTATCTATTATATTTGATCACCAACCGACTGACTATTGGTGTTTTCCTTTCCACCCAACCATAGACTCAGAGGCATTCATTCTTAGTGATCTGGCCACCCCCGTGCCAAGCCATGATATCACTAGGGAACTTTCGCAGTTTCTTAGAGGTTATTTCCCTGTCATGGTCTCTGCAAAGTTTATCAGATGCCTCCTTAGCATCAATCTCATGGTATTCCTCTTTTCTTCTACATGTTTGGTTCATGTGTTCCCCTCTTTGCATGCGCTCTTATCTGGGGTCTCTCCTGCTCTATGCAGAGCCTCGTGCACCTCTTCATAATCGTCCACATGGGCATATCCCCTTGCATGCACACCCTACTTAGGAAGGTCCTTATTTTTCTATCATGTTCCTTCTATTAGAAGGAAACTCGGGTCAGCCTAGTTTTCTAGACCCCATGGTACTTCGGGCTGACATTATTTAGTCAGACCATGCTTCCATTCATGGGGGTGGTTGATGGTTCAACCACCACTTCTTCCTTCATTAACTGCTTATTTTCCTTGAGATCCAAAGGAGGTTTATTATTCACATCAAGGGGAAATTTGGGGCCATTTGATATAATGAACCCTCTCTTATAGTTTTCCCATTCTTTCCTCTAGTGATATCATGGCCAATACTTCAAGGCTTCACCCCAACGGTCAGTCATTATTAATATAAACAATAATAAATTTACATTTTTCATATTCCATAGCATGGTAATTATAATTAACGATTAATTACAAGTTGGGGGAAATAGGGGTGTTACAATAACACCCCTCACACGTTACAAATTGTTTAATAACCAAGAGAAGGTTGTGCCATTTTTGATGGAAAAGGTCTATTGACATACCTTTGATGTGGTATCAAGAATTCTTGGATGACAAGAAATATTTCCAGGGAATGTATTTAACTTTCATATTCTTGAACCATTTCTCCCCTGATTGTGGAACACCTATAGCTTCAGTAATGAATTCCTCATCCACTTGAAACTAGATATAACTAATATTAACCGTAGCACCATGGGAATCCCTCATGAAATATCTAGCTACTTCAATATTGAAACCTCTAAATAATTGTATAAACCATAACCACCCCACTTGGGAGATCATATCAATCACATCATCACAGGTGAGCAATGCCTATAGTCCATTCGTGTCTTCCCTCACCTCTGTGGGAAGGTTAATAACTAGGACAAATTTAAGAGAAAACAAATTGTCTTTTAGAAAGAAATAATATTGCATACATAGTAAAACAAACCCATAAGAACCAGGAAAATTCGAAATGTCATACATGATCCCAACAATGATAACTAAACATTGGAAGAATCCACGATGACCTGGAACGATCCAATACTTAAAACCTTGATAATTTCCCAAATGAAAAAGGACGGGAGGGTTTAATATTGAATGACCCATGTACTCTTTAGAATCTACCATGAACCCTTGATCCCAAATCGTGGATGATGGTATGGTTATGGAAATGATTTCATAGTCATTCAAAATATTGGGCCAAGGAAAAGGGGAATAATCGAAGGGCACGACGAAGTATAGGTGTTGAGTGATCCAAATGATAGATATGATCATGAAAAGATCTGAGCAAGGGAAAAAACCATACCAAAACCTAATCTCATAGTTTAAATGAAGGTTTACGGGTGACCCCTTCATCGAATTAGGGTAACATGCCCAAAACAAATGTTTTGCCTATCCTTCACTCATATTAAGTATTAAAAAGGGTCACTTATTAGTTTAACACAATCCCTTGTAAAATGAACTTTGAATCAAGGAATATAAAGGCTTGTCATATATTATGTTAAATTATCCATACTTTAATAAATCATAACCTTGATAGTGTCCTCTTTCATATATGTCTAGGAAGTATGAGAAATAATCTTCGATCAAAGTGAGGGAGGTATGATGGTAAATAATTCACCAAGCAATTTCCACGAGAAAATCCTTAATTTCATGCTTTGTAGTCATGAAATTAAGGAGAAAACGAAATCAAAACACATTCAAACTAAACAGAACAATGGAAAATCAAACATACTTAAAACTATAAAGATAAACGATTTCATAAAACTAATCAAAATCAACTAAATAATAAATTTACCAAGATTCTATCAATCCTATCTTGAGCAGCACTGGACAGTGAGAAAAAGTACTGGATAGTGAGAATTTTTATGGCTAACCTTGTATTTTCAAGGTAAAATGATAGAGTGTTAGTTGGGGCATCCTACACACCTCCTTTCACTATCAACCCAGTTCATACACCTTCTGTGACAAACTTTGTCGTAGTCAAACTTAAGGGTTATGTAACCTGGTTAATGTGTCTGAAAGTACACAACCGATGGGTCATGGAAGATGGATCCATATGTACCGGTGGTATATATACTATATACTAAGTATATATACCATTGATACCCATCGATATATATACTATATAATAAGTATATATACCATCGGTACATATGGGTCCATCTTCCATGACCCATCGGTTGTGTACTTTCAGACGCATTAACCGGGTTACATAACCCTTAACATTGACTACTGTAAAGTTTGTCAGAGAAGTTATATGCACCGGAGAACGTATATGCACTGGGTTGACAGTGAAAGGAGGTGTCAGAAGGCTCTATCCTACAATATTTAAGCACCATGCAATGATTTTGTTAGTGCATGGGGCTTAAGGATTTCCTTTTTCAGTTACCTCCCTCTATATTGACCAATATGCAAGAAACGAATTGATTACTAGGCCGTAGTCTAAAGGTTCTACGGAAATGAATTTTTTTCCGCAATATTTTTCAGGGACATTTTACCGAAATATGGCATGAAATTGTTAGATCCGTAGATTTGAGTGATTACTTCTATATAATCAGAGTGCCCCAAGGATTTTTCAGCATGTTGAATCCATTTTTGCATTCAGAAACAGATTTTAAACAACAAAAAATAGTGATTTCATTCAAATTTATGTCGTTGGATTCCGACAAAAAAATTCCATTTCGTAAAACAGTTAGACAATGTCGATTATTAGTTGGTAGAACCTTTGAAAGTAGATTTCTTCCTTTAATAGCATGTCCCTATGTCAAAATTTATACATGGAATGTACAATGATGTATATATTTACTTATTTTGTTACGGTTCTATAATAGTATCCCAAGGCTCTAACCCTATTTCATTGGGAACTTTTAAGTTGTCTTGACATATGATTTAACATAAGATGTTCGGTGGTAAAAAACACTACAGTGATGTGGCAACTTTGGGTAATGTGCAACAAAGTTAATTGGGATTCTCCTCTCTTCTCATCTTTATCTGTCAAATCAATCAAATTGAACCCATAGTATATTGTTTTCATAAAATAGGGTGATTCTTTCACTACGTAGTAGGGATAAGGAAAATTCAATGAATCCCAAAACCATTGAATTGATGCAAGCAAGTTCAAACAAGATCATCCAAGCTTCAAGCAATGGCACTTAGGGTTAGAAATTATTGAGTGTTATTCTGCAAATAGATTTTCCATATCTCATGACAACAATCTGAACACCAATAATGATGATGAAAACACTAGCCACGTTTCTTTAGGAAAATAAATAGCAAGGGACTAAGCATCATTCCCACAAGATCTTAGGCTCGATATTCAACTCGAAGGGATTTTCCTGGTTCTTTTAAGAGAATCAACTCCTGCATCTTTAACATGTTCTACATATTTTACATGTTATTTCATTAGGCATCCCTTCCCTAAAGGTAGGGACTTCATGCTCTACCACTCCTCTTGTTTTATTTTTCATTTGGTTGTGATCCGACAATGAAATCTTTTGTAGATGTGATCTAACAACATGTATTTAATTTCCAATGGGGGGAGAAATAATTGCTAGTCAATAGAGTTAATAAACTCTGAAATATTGGACGACATACATTTGGTGAGATCGGATGATGTAGATTAATTTCATAGACTAAAGAAATTGGGTGTTAGCGAAGATTCTATGCCCTAAAATATCAAATGGCTATAATGTGAAAAAATCAGATGGAAGAAATTTATTTTGGAGGGAAAAGCATTTGATTTAGTCTGAAATATGCAATGGTGGAGACGTATGATGATTAGAAAATTACAATGCATTTTGAAGGGAGAAGTGCCTGATGGATAACAACAAGAATACCCTCCAAAATCACCCATAGGTTGACACATGTATGATAAAAACCTTTCATAGAATAAGAAAATGGCTTTGAAAACTACTTTACAAGCTCCAAAACTACTCTAGCATATCAATTTTGTGTTATTAAACACTCTCAGTGAGATTTTGACATTTATTATAATTAATGTTGAGCACATGTCAAGGTACTTGGTAATTAATTCAATATTTACTGCATGTTGTAGGTTAAAGATGACATTTTATTAAGGATTAATTGTTGAAAAGAGCTTATTTTCACTTTTTTATTGATCATTTTACTTTGGAACACTCAAGCAAAGTCACCATCTTGGAAAAGAATATACCTAGATATGTTGAATTTTTTTCTCAAATGGGTAATTATGTCAATTGCTCGTTTCATTTATTTTATAAGATTAACTTGAAATTCTAAAAGAAAATAGCTCCAAGAAAGAAGCTTTCATCCATTGGCTTGTGTTGGGTAAAATATATGCATTAATATCAACATTAAATTATCGATTGGGAGTTCGTAAACTTAGATATGCAAGCACAAGAAATGCAGGATTGGAGCCTATTCTAACCTATGCTAACAACTAATGCCAACGTCGCTACGGAGAAAACCCATGTTTCTAATTTTTGCCTCAAAGCACATGATTATGCTAAACAATGACATGTATTAGAATGACAATATTGGTGTGGAAATGTTGAATTGTCGTTGTGGTACAAGAATACTGAGTGTGCTAGTAGAAGAATCACACTTCACAAACCGTCATAAGTAAACCATGCTATAATCATCTTTTAACCACTAAAAAGATAGAAAAAATGATGTATTAACCACACTAGATAAAATGACGAATGATGGAATTTAATCAGGGCTTATGGTGTGTATTAAAAACGAAATGTGAGAAAAGGTGTAATAATGAATGTTTTTGTATAGCGGAAAACATGGCAAAAGTGGAGCTCAACACACCCCCAAACCCAAGAATTTGCATGTCCTCATGCAAATTCGGTGAACTCATGATAATTTGCTTATAAATTTATGTGACATTGTTTCTTTGTGTAGGTGTTGGTTTTTGTGGAGTGACACTATGGAAACTGATTATACTGTCACAGATTGATTTAAAACAAAGAAACAAAGTTATCATTAAAATGGAGGAAAAGCAAGGGATGGGTTATCAGAGGGTGATAGTGAATGGTATGAGTGTGGAGAATTTGAAATGATGGGGATGGTGGTTGTATGAACTTGGACACCTTTATAATATGTATCTTATATTCATTATAAGACCAAGATTTACATGTGGTTATTTGCTTGAATAGGAAACCATGACTTCATCCTCTTATTCAGAATCATTCAAATGACTTAGGAATGTTGTATGGTGTACAAGGAGAAGACACTATAGATGTTTCTTTGTTTTTTTATTTGTATACCACATATTTCCTTTTCATTCCTTGGTCTTATGATCAGAGTATAATTTTCATTATGACTGGTGAAGTGAAAATGGAAGGTTTAGTGTGTAGTTGTGATGGTATTTTCTAAGTGGTAATAATGTGTAGTGGATTGTGGAGTAGGTGATAGTGGTTATGCATCATGTTTTCCAAATTCTTAGTAAATTAACGAGATTTATACATGTTTTACCTCAAGTTAACTGATGCACACTGAAGTGGAAACTATACAGAACATGATGAAAGATATGTGTTGGGATCGTGTTTTGATTTTTTTGTGGTGATGATTGAATCCTTTTTGAACTGGTAATATATATGTTATTGACCATTTTGAAGAAGTTTTCGAAGGATTTTGTATCAATTCATCATGGCTTTATAACAGGTATGCACAATTGATGTTTGGCAATGGTTTTGAATTAGATTCAGTTCGATTTGATGATTATGAGGATCTAATGCGTGATCTATGTGTCATAGGGAAAATTCACAATCCAATTTTCCATCCGGTAGCTCGTTCAACACTTCATCCAGCACCCGATCCAATACTTCATCCGACACACGATCCAACACTTGGAGCGTAGGTGAGTTGGCGGTTGGCGTATTGGCGACCTGTGTTGGGAGAATTGGTGACCTGGTTTTTGTGCCCCCTCGTGGCATCTTGCTACTGAGCTCTTAACATCTTGGATTAAGCAGTTATTCTAATCGTTGAGTGGCTCGTTCAGTTTCTAGAAGCGAAAGACTGTTAGAGCGCATTTAATGGAAATTACCATTTTTAGAGGAGGTTAACCTCTCGAACTGTAATCATTATAAATACCACTAGTAGTGGCCAGACCAAAGACAAGAATTGTTAGAATACATTTCGTTGTGTAATTGAGACATCTCTGCAAACTTGTGTTGAGACTGTGTTTTTTAAGTTAATGACATAACTGTGTTCATTTGAGCTTGTGATTTGTTGTTGAGGATTAGCCACAACCTGCTGGTGGGCCCACCAGTGGTTTGTGTGAATACTTAGATAGATATATTGTGTATTTCAATTGTGTAGTTATAATTCAGTTTATTTCTCTGTTATATGTATTTTGTAATTCTACATGTTGTATTTGTTGTTTACAATTTAATTGTTTAATTTCCCTTTTGCAGGTTAGGAGATAGTTATTTATTATGATGTGTCTTTTATTTCTTAGTGACTGGCTTGCAAGCTACTAACTTAGTTGGTGTGTTAAAATTTAAATTGATTTCTACAGGTTGAATCAGAGTAGTATTTATGACAGAGTATTAGTTTAAGATATAGTTTCTTTTGCAGCTTCGATGGATAAATAATTGCAAGTTTTATTAGTTTATTTAATTCTCAGTTTATTTAAGATTTCATAGATCTATTTTTCTTATCAATATTGTTTTAGTATGCTAAGATAGAAGTAGATTTTGGATTATATTTTTACAAGCATTCTAGTTTGCAATCTGAGTTTTTAATAATAGGATTAGCTTAGTTTAATTTATGAAACCTCATTTTTATATTCGAGTTGTGATTTTAATTAGAAGTTTGAATTTGAATTAATCTTTTCATAATAAGTTTATAATATTGCAAATTTACTTGAGTTAGCATAAGAGTGCATTTGAATTAAGTATAAGAGTGTTTTCTTATCATCAATGATTCATGCATGAAATTGAGAGATCACGTGGATTTTCAGGATATTTAATGTTTCTTCTATGATGGCTAAGCTCTCGTTAGATTGCTTGATTCATAATTTTCATTTCTTTGTAGAAGTCAACATTGAATTAATTCTTGAATTATCACTAATCGTCATATGCCATCGTGATGTTATTAGGCACCGAAGACATAATCAACATCTTTGAGTTTCATGTTATTGCAAATTAAGAGTAGTTTTGATTAATTTCTGAATACAGTCATGATGCTTTTGATTAAGTAGGTTAAGATTTCTCCTTTGCATATTAGAAATGATTATGAGTTTTGTTTTAAGTATAAAGTTTACTTGCTAAATAGTTTTGATGAGTTTACTTGTTGAATAGTTTTGATGACTTTACTTGTTGAATAAGTTTTGATAGATTAGTTGTTTGAATGCTTATTTTCTTAAAGATAAAATATCAAAGTAATTTACTTACTTTTGTTGTTTAGATTGAATAGATTAACCTGTTCAAAGTAGGGTTTGATTTTATTCTTTAGGAATAATCCATCGATCCATTGTTTAAAGATGCTTAGGGTAAATAGTTCAAGTTCT
The DNA here is from genome assembly GCA_000966675.3 of Picea glauca. NCBI lineage: Eukaryota > Viridiplantae > Streptophyta > Pinopsida > Pinales > Pinaceae > Picea > Picea glauca. The sequence goes on from JZKD02S1673053.1 coordinate 284,340, forward strand.
TTAATAGGGTTTGCTAATCAAAAGTCTTTGCTTAAGTAGATTAACCCTTAGTTATACCATATCCTTAGTTAGATCATACTTCCTCTAGATTTTCTGCCTTGGCACATATAGTGCTACAACTCTAAGTTTACTTACCCAAGGTTGACAATTTAATTGAGGGATTTAGTGCATACAGAACACCTGTCATTTTTGGCACCGTTGCCAAGGATTTGTCTTAAGGTAGGAAATAATTAGGAGATAGATCATTTATGAACCTTAGCATTAGTTTGGTGGCGAGGGAACTTTAAGAAAAGAGGTAAGAACCTGTGCATCTATTATAGTAGGTTCCACCAAACCCAATGGTAGTTTTTATTTTTGTTTTCTTTCATGAACAAACCTAGGGACCCAAAGGGAAGATACATTAAAACCAAACCAAAATTTTTGACCAAGGTTCCCTCTGACCTTTTTACGGGAAGGAACACTCCACTCATAAACCCCACAGACCGATACTGAAAAGTAGGGGTTAGCTCAACTCAAAGAACTAAAGCAGTCTCCGAAGAGACCAAAACAGGGAGCACTATAGAACAGAAAATTGAAGCATCAATAATAGTGGGACAAGAGGCAAGACCACTTGAGCCTTCTGTAGAGCCAACCAACACAACCTTTGTTTTTTCACCAACATCAGGAGACCCTAACTTTGTAGACATCATTGACCCTGAATAGGCAAATACTTTTTTTGGTAGTTCATCCAATATAATTGTTTCCCAAGTTGAAATAAAAAATTTGGCACCAACAGTTTCAACTGGCTCGAGTAGAGTCCTAGACATCCAAGAAGTAGGAAACCCTTCCCATCAAAGGGATACCTTTCTTAGAAAATAACCTTGGGATACTTTCTTAATCTTCAAGGATAAAACCATTTAGGTACTCCCTTTTTGGAAACCAAACCAATATGGATGATCAGGAGGATCACAACAATGCAAGACAGGAGGAGGGAGAAGAAGTTGGAAACCAAACCGAAACCACCTTCGGGTTTCCAATTTTGGACACCACACAAAATGTCAATATGAAAAATATTCCACTCCCGACACTACCCACCTTTTACAGTAGAAGCAGTGAAGACTTGTATACCTTCCTATTTGAGTTCAACATCTTGTGTAGGAGAGCTGGAATTACTTACAAGATGCCCATAAACTAAAACTTTTTCATGCCACCCTTAAGGACTTTGCACTAAGATGGTTCATGGGGTTGGGAGAGTCCATTATTAGGTCTTGGGAAGCCATGAAAGATATATTTATTAATAAATACCGAGACTACTACAAGTCCAAGGATTCTCGTAATGATATTTTCAAAATCCAACAGTTAGAGGATGAGAATCTCGAGGATTATATGGAACGATTTGCTTATATCTCACGAAAATCAAAGTACCATGACCTTCCAGATGATGCAGTCAAGGATATTTTCCTTAAATGGATTTTAGAGGAATACCTAGATATACTTAACCTGATGGTATCATGTGACATCTCCCATAAACCATTTTTTGAAATCTGTGAAATGTGTAAGAATTACTCAAGGAGTAGAACTAAAACAAGGAAGAATGTTCAGGATCCTTATAGAAGAAACCTAAAACTAGTTAGTTCAGGTGGTATCACAAGAGTAGAGATAGGGAACCTCTTAGAGAACATAAAAACGGATATCTTAAGCACAATAGGTTCCCAGTTGGACACCCTAAAGTTTAAAAATAATTAGGAGGAGGAAAGTGAAACAATGAACATATTTTTCCTAAGATACAAGAGGAAGCATTCCTCAAGGGAATTCCCATTAGTTAATATTTCATTTTGTGGCTTCTACATTGAGTACCACTCAACTAAAAAGTGTACATCATTGCCCAGTTTGTTAGCCATCTATAGAAGTGGGGATCCTAGGGAGTCCTCTTATGCACCTATGAGGCCATGGCAGCCTAGGAATCAACCTACATACCCAGATCTATAGCCTCAAGTTCCACCCTATTATCAACAACCACAATAGTGGAACTGACCAAGTTGGAAAAACTAGTCTACATAGTATCACCATCCTTGGCTTGAAGGATGGAGAGGAGGGAATAACCAAGGAAACCCTCAAGCTCCACTTGTCCCTATGCCCAACCATCCTTACCCTTAGTTTCCACTGAACATCCCGTAGCTTCTACCAGGTTTTGTTCCACCACCTTTACCTCCTATTCCACAACAACTGCAACAATAACATAATACAATCTCCCCAAGATCGACATTACTACCGGCACAACTAGTTCCCAATCCCAATAAAAAACCCACTCAACCTCTTCACAATGTTGAGATGCAATCCTTCCCGACGTATGTTATTTCTCTTGTTCCATTGCAGGAGATTCAACTAAGGTTGGGAAAAGTTCTGGACAGGTAGAGGCCTTCAGTAGTCATCCAAGAAGAAGAAGAAGAGGAAACCCCCAAACAACCCTCAGATGACACTAGGTGGGAAGATGTTATTATTCATAAGGAACAAGAACCCAAGCTTCCCCAAAATGAACCTTCACAAATTACGAAGGCCCCTCCTTATCCAGAAATATTAGTGATAGAGAAACCTACCACTTGACCAGAATTTTACATCTTGAATGAATTGAAGAATATCTATGTCAATTCCCTTTCTACAAACCATTAAGGATATTCCAATCTACAGTAGGGTGGTCAAAGAATTGTGTATTAAGAAGCTAGGAAGGAAGAATAAGGATCCTCCAACAATACATTTGATAAGAGAACTTTCTGAGTACATATCAGAGCAACGTAAGGTCGTAAAATATGGGAACCCAGGAAACCCTGTAGTGACCATAACCATTAATGAGGTTTCCATCATAAACACTCTCATAGACCAAGGGGCAACCATCAATGTTATGACCATTACTACCTTGGAGGAATTACAGTTAAAACCTCTTCTTAGCCTCATGGGAGTACCCAGTAGACTTTATTTCCATCCACTCAAAGGATCCTACCAAAGGGCATCCCATTATTTTGGGAAGACCTTGGTTAGCCACAACCAATGCATTTATTGGCTGTAGAGAGGGAGAAATGACCATCTCAAATGGACTCTCTATCCAGAAGCTCACCATATATCCACCAACTCAACCTATCATGGAGTATCTATGGTGGCTTGAATGTCCATATGAGAATGAGGACTGGGAAGAGCCCATGTTTCCAAGTGATCATTCCTTGGCACTTTAGGAGCACACAACAGAAAATGTTCTAGACCAATTTATTTTTGCTATCACACGTGTTGATTTTCCACAATCTTTTCCCCTATTTGAGTACATGTTTAGGGAAGAATTTCAGGAAAAATTGGACCCATCAATTTTGTCTTCGACATATTTTATCTTCAAGATAGACGAGTCTGCCACATATTATACCATGCCCTACGAGATTATTCCAGGGAAATTTCTAAATATAAATTATGGGCTAGATGCAGACCAACAAAAGCAGACAATAAGTGTCCTTAAAGAATCATGCTTCACAAACTGTCATAAGTAAACCATGATATAATCATATTTTAACCACTAAAAAGATATAAAATACGATGTATGAACTATTGATTAAGGTTGGTTGTCATTGATGTCAACCCTTGAAGAAAGTTTGGTAGCGAATTCCGGTAGCACAAAGGTTTGGGTAATGGACTAAAGGTTGTTTCATGTATAATGGTATGAGTTTCAATATATTTGAAGGTAATACTATTCTATATGGATAGTACATGTCATTCCACTTCCAGTGGTATTTGGAACATCATATGACTCCTCACAGTTAGAGAGTTATGGCCATGTGAAGTTGGAGACCCTAGGTTTGGGTAATGGATCCAAGTTTGTTTGATGGATAATGGTATGAGTTTTGATATATTTTCAGGTAATACTATTCTATATGGATATTACATTTCATTCCATTTCTAGTGGTATGTGTAACATCACATAACTCCTCACGGTTTGAGAGTTATGGCCTTACGAAGTTGGAGGACCCTCATATGTCATCTAGAAGCCCCAAAAGGTCAAA
>JZKD02S1673053.1:307439-325317 GCA_000966675.3 Picea glauca
ATACATGAGGTGTATAGTTGATGATGTTGGTACATATTGATGAGTCATAGTTGATGAGTAGTTGACACATGATTGGTACATACTTGGTACATGGTTGGATGCACTTGTTCATGGTCCAGGTTGATTATAGGTTGTTTGGTATAAGTTGGTGCATGGTTGATGCACTTGTTTATCGTACAAGTTGATTATAGGTTGATGCATGGTTCATATTTATCGGTATAGGTTTACAACTATATATCTCACAATGATAGTGTGACAATGGTTCCATCATTATTCTTCTACTTTAGGGCAGCTGGACGGGGCAAGGACAGGTGGTTGTAGCCACCTTTCGGTTGTAGCCAGAGAACACAGGGGGTTGTAGCCTCCTTTTGGTTGTAGCTAGAGAATTGGGAGTTGGAGCTTCCCTCAGGTTGTAGCCTGAGAAACTAGGGGGTTGGAGCCTCCTGTCAGTTGCAGTTGGAAAGCAAAGGAAGTCAATGCTTCCAATGAATGTAATTCTTCAAGACATATTAGAAAAAGAATTCAGTGGTTTTCTCCCAATTTGGGTTTCCACGTAAAACACTGGTGTACTGTGTATGTGTGTGATTGTTCATTTCTTATTTCTCATTATTGGATAATAATTCTACATTGATAACACTTGGATTATTTAAAGAAAAGGGATTATAATTACACTATTACTGATTCACCCCCCCTCTCAGTAATCCAACATTAACCACACTAGATAAAATGATGAATGATGCCATTTAATTAGGGTTTATGGTGTGTATTAACAACGAAATGTGGGAAAAGGTGTAATAATGAATGTTTTTGTATAGCGGGAAACATGGAAAAAGTGGAGCTCAACAACTTGTTTTTGAAACCTTCAATGAACTTAGAGGCTTTAATTGACCTTTTCCAAGACATTTTGAATAAAATCATTTTAATGGGATGTTTAGGGAAAGTATGTGAGTTAACCAAGGAACTTTTCTATGGTGGATCTAACCAATTTTTGGCCTGGTTGAGCCAATTAACTCAATATGTGTTTCCCTCCACTTTGCATTCACCTATTTTCATTAATGTCTACACAAATTCATATAACCCTCTTAACTATATCGTAGTATCTTTAGACAACTCTAGGGAAATCTTGTCTATCATAGCTAAATCCATATCAACTCTCTTTCCATTGGGTGAATTCCTTGTTAATGAATAAGAGATAACCACTAAGGTGAATAGTTTGGCTTTCCCATGATAAGAAATAAGTTATTTGATGATATCTACATGATGACATCCTTCTTCCTAACTTAACCTTTCCTCTACTAGATTCTACTTTTTCCAAATAATCACATGAAGTCATATCCATGATTTCTTCACTTTTAGTTTATGACAATGATTTACTGGTTGATGAAGTCATACTTGGAATTATGAATGCAATTTAATCTCTTTTTTGTCTTACCCCAATAAAGTAACAATATGCAAAGTTTCTGGCAAATGGAATCTATGAATAATTGTGTGGAGATCATGACCTTAAAATGCTGAGGTGCCAATTGTACTTATTCTATTTATTATTGTATTTTCAATTTGAAAGTTTTGAACATTTGAATTTGAGGAAGCTAGATAAGGATGGAAATCCTCTTCTAGTTGTTGAATGGATCTCAGTGTTGATATAGAATGAGCTAAAAGGGGGGATTATTGATTTTTCCAAAAAAAATTATCTTTCATACTCAAACCATATTTCTAGGCAAACCAACCCCTATGATTACCAATGAATTTTATAACATCCTTCAATTGAGTCTAGAGACTAGATTTGGGGAGTGGTATCTCTACCAAGATTGCGCAATTATTAGAGTTTATTTTTGTCAACTCGAGCCTCGTATTTTACCAATGTACATTCCATGAAGAGTGTTTTCTCTAGATTATCTCAGAAAAATATTTTCTTTTGATTATCTTCACTTTCCCTCAAAAAAACATAATTCATCCTTTGTTTTACATGCTCAAATATTTCCATTTGTTGTTCAAAGTAGGTCTACTCTTGATATTGTAAATAAATTGATCTCTTCCTTTAGTTTCAATTAGGAAATGTTTGGATGCGGTCACTATCACATTATATCAAATAAACAAGTTGCTTTAAATTCTTCGACCTGGATTCATCAAAATAATATTGAGGTTGAAATTATGGATAACAAAGATACGTGGGAAGAGGTACAATACTTGAGGTAGATGCAAGTGGTGCAATATAGATTAAATAATAGAGATGTAAATGAAGCCAAACACACAATGTCCACTAGTATGGTTTCCAACACTATTGATTATGAGTGAAACAAAGAAAAAGTAGGACATATGTAAAGTAGATTTGAACAAGTAGTTGAATCGATTGCTACCTTGGAAATCAAAGTTTTAGTTGAGTGATTGGAAATTGGAAGTAAAAGGAAAGTGAGTGAAGGATTAAGTGAGCCTAAGGCCATGGATACATGATACCTAGAGCCCAAGAAAGGGAAAATATAGGATCAAGCTAAGAAACTAATTAATTTTTCCCTAGGAGATGCATGTAGTGAGTTAGGCACACTCTTGCAAGAAGATCTGATAGAGGAGTTTGACACTTTCTTAGAATAATTGAAACCTAAAATAACAGCTAATCCAATGGTGGTTTTCACTTCTTCCCCCATGCCTATAATTTAAGATCTGACTGTAAGTGACAAACCTTCAAAAATTTCACTCGAAACCCATATGGAATCTCGATATGAAAATAAGATAGAGCCACTTGTTCAAATGAACGAGTTAAATAAGAAGGAAAGGAAAATGAAGCTTTGTCAAGGATCCTATATAGTATCCAATGATCCTATTATTCCTCATTTTCAGCATCCACAGATCATGAGAGGAATAAGTTCAATTTGTTAGTTCTCTAGCCTATCTCATGGGTAATGTGTTTGGTTAATATTGACTCGATTATATAGTAGATAAGATAACCTTGATATGATTAATTATGGGTTTACCGTTGGTGGTTTATGGGCCCATGGTATTTTTCCATAGTGATTTGATGTGATGAACCATACTAAAGGCTTGTAGAATTCCATTATAAGATGCCTCAAGCAGCCTGGTGTTTGGCTAGCTTAGATAAATTCAATAAACATATATATGGTGAGTGTTGGTTTTCTGAATCAATGGCTTCCAAGGTAAATTTTGGTTTTACGTGATTAGTTGTTTTTCTTGTTGAATAAAATATTGTCATTGATGTAAAAGTTTAGTAAGTGATCCAATATAAATGTGAATTTAATAAATACAAAAGTGGAAACGTTAATTTGACTGGAGTTTATGTAAAAGTGAAGTAAACATGAAAATGGATTAAAAGAGGTAAAAGTGAAAGTGCCAATGGTATGTGCACATGGATTTACAAACCATGGTGTTATTTTACCCATGATGTGGTAAAAATTGAATTAAAAATAAAGAAATGGAGAAAATTAATTATTATTTAATAAAAGTCGTTACTTTTCAAAAGAACATGACTTTTCAAGTAAAGCTTATGGAAAAGTATAAATAAAGAAGAGGGTTATGAGAAAAAATGCGTGTGTGGGTGAAAATGTAATATTCTTATGCATACCATTTGAAGAGTGACGATTGAAAATCATTCAAGGAGTGATGATTGAACATTAGTCAAGGAGTGACAATTAAATATTGGCGAAGATCAGATCTGGCATTCTAGAAAATAGATCTGGAAAAAGAAAAAGGAGTGAGTACAGATCTAAGGTAGAGAGAAAGAAGAAGACGCAATCACAATGCAGAAGAAGTGAAATAAAAAGAAAGAAAAATATGAAGAGTGAATGTTAAAGAGCGAAAGAAAAAGAATCGAGCACAATGGAAGATCTGAGGAAGAATTTGAAGAAGAAGCAAGAATATCTGGTGAAGGAAGAGTGAAAGCAGAAGTAGCAAGCACAAAGCAGATCTAGAAAAGGAAGAAGTAAAGAGAATAGAGAATATTTTGTGAAGACAGAAGTAGCAAATGGGATAGGTTTCTCTTGTAGGTCGGTACCTACAAACAACAGAGGGGATCAACGTCTCTTGTAGGTTGGTGCCTACAAACAACAGAGGGGATTGATGTCTCCTATAGATCAGTTCCTACAAATAGCAAAGGGGATTGTTGTCTCCTGTAGGTCGGTGCCTACAAACAACAAAGGGTATCAGTGTCTCTTGTAGGTTGGTGCATATAAATAGTGGTGTAGATTGATGTCTCTAGTAAGTTGGTGCCTACAAATTAATAACAAGAAGTTTTTGTGGTTTTCTCCTAAAAGGGTTTCCACATTAAACATTGTGTATTCTGGTTGTTGTGTTTATGTGATTACTTCATTTTGTTCATTATGGTTTATGAATGTCAAAAATAAAATGGATTAAAAAAGGTAATAGTGAAAGTGCACATGGTATGTGCAAATCGTGGTGGTATTTTACCTATGGTATGGTAAAAAGGGAATTAAAAATAAAGAAAGGGGGGAAATTAATTATTATTTAATAAAAGTTGTGACTTTTTAAAAGAACATGACTTTTCAAGTAAAGCTTATGAAAATTATAAATTAAGAAGAGGGTTATGATAAAAAATGTGTGTGGGTGAAAATGTAATATTCTTATGCATACCATTTGAGGAGTGACTATTGAATATCATTCAAGGAGTGATGATTGAACATCATTCAAGGAGCGACAATTAAATATTGGCGAAGATCATATCTGGCATTCTAGAAAATAGATTTGGAAAAATAAAAAAAATATTTCCTTATACTGATTCACCCCACCCCTCTCAGTATAAGTGTGTGCTCAACAATTGGTATCAGACTAGGTTCCTTTGGAAACAGTCTAACCACTAGAAGGTAGATCTCGGGACTACACATGGTTGATCAAGAAGTTTTGTCTAAAAAGGGGCTCCGTTGTTTGATGGAACTGTTATCCCAATTTCCTAGGGATAACTAAGGAGACGATGTCTTGAGGCCCTCAAGTTGAAGACATGGAGTACCGATAGACAAATGGATGATAGTGTCCACTTGCACAGACAGAGGCCTGCCTCACCACCACATATCTTAGATTCATCACGATGGTTTTCGCCACACCAGATTGCTTCCGGAAGGCATTGGATCTTGCTCCATGAGGTACAAGCCATGTATTATGGTGAGTTTCATTTCAATATTTGAGGCATTTGAGTATTTTTCATTTAAATATGCTTTTTATTATGTAACGTCTACTTGGAAGTTATTCTCTTTCCCTTATTTTACCTTAGTGATTGACATTGTGCCCTAGTAATTGGTCACCCCTAGAGATGGATTTGCTACTAGGAGGTCCCCTTGACAAGTCATCATGCCACTCATGATCATACCTACCAATTTCCACACTTCATCCCCTTTCCTCCTTATCTTTTGATATTTTTTGGTGTACTAACCTAAGAAGAGATTGTCCCACATTTCATGGGAAGAAGTGGCTGAAGGCATAGAGGGAATGTAGCTAGAAAAAGATAAAATTTGAATCACAACCTTCCAAATGATCAATCAAAGAGGCCTTGAGAACAATGAAATGTTTCTCCCAAAAATTCAAATAACTGCAAAAGAAAACACATATATATAAATGTCCCACTTGTTGAGGGATCTACACAAGTGTGTTACAAGATGGAATTTACCCCCATTGAACTCTATTTACCTCTCCCTTCAAGTGATATTGTGGTACTTCCCCCCAAGATGTATGTTACCCCATAGGGAATACTCAGTTGTTCTAGACCTTAATTAATTAATGGAATTAAATGGGCTTGGAAAAAGGATGCATTGAAAACAAAGGCGTAACACACCCTCTACAAAGGCACCCATAAATGAGACAATATGATCCCTTGTATGTCATGAAACCCATGCCCAAAAGTATTTCTTCAATCCACTTCATCTTCTACACACAGCTTAGAAGTGGGCACACCTCGGAAACACTCCTTGACTTAGGGAATGATTCTCCCAATAGGTCACTTTGTGAACCTTCCCATACCTAAACTTGGCAAGTTGCATAGGGTCTTTGAGCACTTTTTTAATTTGATGAGGTGGTTTTTGATGCACATTATTAGGTTAATATTTTATTCATTTTATTTACTCATCATGATATGTCTGAATTGATATCCTTGGAGGGCATATTCATTATCTTTGCAGGACCTTTCTTGGTGGACAGTTTTGGAGGAAGACGCCTAGCTTGGGCTTCCTTAGGGCATGAATCCCACAAGGTGGATACCAAGACCTACACATCAGATGATGATGACATCCTTTGGAGCCTTGTGATACACCTTGGATTACCTCACTTAGCCCCTACAAGCCCAATGTTTTTCCTTTGGAGGTCAAAACGTCACATTTGGAGGGCTTGATATCACCCTAGGGCTAGGGTTTTAGTGGTGATGATGGACACATGGTACTTTTGATGGGAAAATCCCTTGCAGTAAGGAGGATATCTTGGCTTGAGGACACATGGCCTTTTGAGGCCTAGCGTTATCTCCTTCAGCCCCAACGACTTGCTAGAAGTGTCAAAATATCACCCCATAGAGAGTTGATGTCATATTTAGGGTTTCTTGTGTGCAATTTTTAAGTTAAATTTGAAATTAATATTGTAAAGGGGAAAAATAAATGGAAATGTCTCCCTTATTTTTTGGTTAACCCTAACTTAAGTGGAAAAACACTTTTGATAGGATTTGTATAAATAAGGACCATTTCTATTTTAGTTATCATCATAACTCTCCCACCTTGGAGAGGATTCTTGGCTGAAATTTGCGCCCCTATTGGGAAAATTAATCTTGTCTCTCTTGTGCTATGGTTTATATATTGTATTGTGGAGTGGAGTGGTGCACTATCTCTTGGAGGTTCTTTCTCTTTCTTTGGTGATGAAAAATACTTTGCAACTAGGGTTTGTCTTGATATGTTTTTGGAATTGGTAAGAAAAATCTTCATATTGTTAGTTTTCTTTCTTGTTCCATGGTTTTTAGTGGCTATATCCTTGGAGGAGTATAAGGGAATACACCCTCCACTAAGTTTTATCAATGTTTTTTGTGAAAGAATCTATTGCAAAGGTTGTCAGGAGGAGGAAAAGGGATTACACCCTCCTAGATTTACATTTTTTAGATTTTACTTTCCCTTGGGAATAAAAGTGTTTACACCCCTAGGGAGAAAATAGATATAACCTATTACAAGAGAAATACATAACCCATTTGAAAAGGAACTAATCATTTATTGCAGTGGAGAAATAAAATACTTGCATTGGAATGCATGATTTTTTGAGATATTGAATTTGTTCAAGTTGGAATCTTTACTTAGTGTTATAAGCTTTCTTATGCCCTAAGGGCATCCTATTTAGGCCAATAATTTTTCTTCTTTTATAAACTTAAACATACAGCCATTAGGGCTGCAGAAATATCTCTCTTGTACTTCTTGTACACTTACCAACTACTGAAATTTACTTGCAAACGTCTATTTTTGTTCTACTGCTCATTGTCTATCTTTTTTATGGATTACTTGTTAATTTTTGTGGTTGAATTTTTCTATTTTAGTAATTATTTGATACAAAAACTTGGATTTCATAATAAATTGTTGATAACATCTAATAAACATCCATAATCACCATCAAAATCTCAGTTTAATCATTGGAAGTTAGACTATTCTTTGCTAGCTTTATTTATGATATTTTGTACTAGATTTTGGATGGTTAAATTTGCAGCCATTGTAATTTTGTGCTTCTAATATATATTTCTATAAATTCTGAAAATTTGGGATAGAAAGGTTTCTTTCTTATTCCCATTGGTTTAAAGGCTTATATATCCATTATTTGTCTTGTTCTGGGAAGGGCTAACATTGTTTTGCAGCTATCTATCACTTGACAACCATGTGTCCTTCTACAAGACTCATTTTCAAGCCTTCCATCATCTCTATCATTGACCTATAGGGGTATCACTTCCATAACCTCGCTTTCCATCTCATTTCCCCCTAGGGTCACCTGGGATTTCCCCCGTTTGTTGGATTTTTCCTTCACTAAAGTGAGGGGGGGGGGGTTATCTAAGGTGACACTCGATATACTCTCTCATAGTTATCGCCATCTCATGGATTGGGGAGATTTTCCCAACCTACAGTTTGCGCGATAACATTTCGATGTTGTTGTCAGGGAGGATTTTGAATCCTCTTTCGTGCTCTAATGACACTTTGGAAAGATTTAATCCCAAATCCTTTTCCCGTAAGATTGTCTAGAAACTCTATTTGAGGGAAGTTCCCCTTTCCATTTTTGATGAGCTTTTCATAAAGTTCATATGGCGACTCCATTGAGGTAATAACCTAAGTAATGGAACCATATCATCTTGAGAATTACCATGGGAGTTCCATAAGGTGTATCCTTCTATTTATGTTCAAAATATCCCTGAATATCCAAATCATTTCTCTATGGAGTGAAGGGTAAGTTTCCCTAAATTTGATGGTGATCCAGCTCTAGCCGTCACCCATGTTGTGAATTATATGAAGTATGCTTCAAGCTTAAATGTGCTCCATGAAGATGTTTTGATGAAATTTTTTGTATCATCTTTGGAATCAAGTCAAAGGAGTTGGCTTGCACACTCATGTGATCTGAAAAGTATCCCATCTTCTACAAAGTTCATTGAATAATTTCTCAGTCATTGTTGGCCAACTACTCAGAATTTGCAAGATACTTTCTAAGAGCTCAAAGACACTCTTTGTAAAGAAGGTTTTCTGGTGGATGACGAGACAATAGATGAGGAATGGAAAACCATAGAACAGTATCATCCACCCATTGCATAAGAAGAACATATACATGAAGAAATCTGGCAAGAATATCTCAATGATGAAGACCTAGATGCGACATCAATGTCCATTATCCCACTTGATGAAAGTGAAGTTATCCTGCCTCACTTTCCTCCTACACATAAATATGAAGAAATGATCATCATAAGTGACACATATAACTTGTGGAAGACCCTTCTAATGCGATTGATCAACATATTGATGATTTCATACATGTTGGGAGACGTGGATGGGGTGTGGGTTGAATCATTTTTTATGGAGATCATATTTAAAATATTGAAGGTAGCTCTCAAGAAAAAGAGTTTGAGTTGTCATCTTTAGAAGATTGGTCTCCATGTGTATATGATTTGTATGTTTGGTATCCTGATGATTATATATTTACAGATTTGTTTTGTCCATTCAAGGATGACTTGTCAAAACATACTCAGGGTGATCTTCATCCATCATTTGGAAGTTGTGATGCATATCATTTTGGGGATATAGATTTGTTCTATGAAAATTTTTAGCCACCTTCACCCCCAGATTTAGATGGATGCTTGTATGTGGCCATTCCAGACCATTCAAAGACTTATACAACAATGCAATAGTTTTTTCATCTTTGGGCGCTTTAGAAGGATTTACAGATGAAGAAGAAACATGTTTTGGATGTGGGAAAAGAGTCCTTCTTAGGACCTGAGGTTGTCTCTTATATTGTTTCCTATTCTCTAGGGAATCATAAGGTTTTCTTGGGATCTCTTATCTCTTTTCAACCATCAGGGAGCTATATTTTTCTAAGATAATATGAAGACGAGTTGTCGTCTATACGTGGTAGACCGATTCAGAGATGGATTGATCAGGCTTGTGGCCATTCCCTCCAACGGGATTTTTTCCCTCCCACCCATCTCCATGAGTTTCTTTCTATGATTAATTACATTCTTACTTATGATTATGACTATTTTATGTTTAACTTATATTTGTTGTACCACATGACTAAGCATAGGGGGGGATACCTTGATTATATGATCAGTTGGTGCACTAGTTGTACAACTTCACCTGACATTTCAGGACCTAATCTTCAAGGCCCCATCTATGTAGGTAGGTCATCTTTCTTTCTTTCATTTTGCATCTTTATTTCTCATAGTATATTAGTTTCATTTCATCTTTGATTTTCATTTTTCTCTACTTGCATTATTGATTTACATGTTTCTCTTTCATCATATATGTGAAAAATAGAAAAAAAAAATCTAGAGTACTTGTCAATTTTGAAATTTTGATTTTGATTATATGGACAAAGGGTTAGTAGAGCCACCCTAGTTTTTACGATTTTATGTTATAGTGTAGGCACAGGTCAAACCAGAAGATGTTGAGGTTCTCATGCACTCTATGGCGAGTAAATTTCCCCAAGTAGGAGCTAGATGTTATCCCCATTTCCAAGGGATAAGTAAGGATATTATGTCTCAAGGCCCTCAGATTTCATACATGGAGTACCGAGAGATAGATGGTTGACAGTGTCCACTTGCACAAACAGAGGCCCGCCTCACCACCACATATCTCAGATTCATCATGATGGTATCCACCACACCAAATTGCTTCCAGAAGGAAATGAATCTTGTTCCATGACATAAAAGCCATGTATTATGGTGACTGTCATTTCAATATTTGAGGCATTTGAGTATGTTGCATTTAAAGATACTTTTGATTATGTAATGTATGCTTGGAAGTTATGTTCTCTTGCCTGTTTCACCTAGTTGGTTGACATTGTTACCTAGTAAGTGGTCACCCCTAGGGATGGGTTTTATATTAGGATGTCCCCTTGATAAGTCATCGTGTCATTCCTAATCATACTTACCACTTTCCACACTCCATATCCCCGCCTTATTATCTTTTGGGATTTTTGGGTGTAATAACCCAAGAAGGGATTGTCCCTCATTTCATGGGAAGAAGGTGTTGAAGGCCTAGTTGGAATGTAGTTGGAAAAAGATAAAATCCAAATCATAACCTTCCATATGCTCACCCAAAGAGGTATTCCTAACAATGAAACATTTCTCCTAAAATTCAAAGACCTACAAAAGAAAACACACATATATAAATTTCCCACTTGTGGAGGGATCTACACAAGTGCGTTACAAGATGGAATTTACCCCCATGGAACTCTATGTCCATCTCCCTTCAATTGACACTGTGGTACTTCCCCCCAAGCTATATGTTACCCCATAGAGAGTACTTAGTTTTTCTGGACCTTAATTAATTAATGTCATCAAATGGGCTTGGAAAAAGGATGCATTGAAAATGAAGGTGTAGCACACCCTCTACAAAGGTACTCATAAATGAGATGCTACGATCCCTTGTATGTCATGAAACCCATGCCCAAAATTCTTTCCCCCATACACTTCATCATATACACATGGCTTAGAAGTGGGTCCACCTGGAAAACACTCCTTGACTTAGGGAATGATTCACCCAATAAGGCCCCTTTGTCAACCCTCCCATATCTAAAAATGGTAATTTGCATAGGGTATTTGAGAACTTGTTTAATTTGATGAGGTGATTTTTTATGCACATGATTAGGTGACTCTTTTATTGATTTGATTTACTCATCATGATACATTTGAATTGAGATACTTGAAGGGCGTATTCGTTGTCTTTGTAGGACCTTGCTTAGTGGACAGTTTTGGAGGAACAAGCCTATCTTGGGCTTCCTTGGGGCATGAATCCCATAGGGTGGATATAATGACTCACATACTAAATGATGATGACAACCTTTGGAGTATTGAGATACACCTTGGATGACCTCACCTAGCCCCTACAAGCCCAACGTTTTACCTTTGGAGATCAAAATATCACATTTGGAGGGCTTGATGTCACCCTAGGGCTAGGGTTTTAGTGGTGATGATGGACACTTGGAAATTTTGATGGAAAAATTCATTGCAATTAGGAGGAGACCTTGTATTGAGGACACATGGCCTTTGGAGGCCTAGAACTATCTCCTTCTTCCCCAACAACTTGCTAGAAGTGCCAAAACATCACCATGGAGAGGGTTGATGTCATCTTTGTTGGGCTTTTATATTCTTTGCAGTGAAATCCTAGTCGAGATGAATCGATTGATGATCGAAGTCAAGGTGGATCGATAGAAAGTCAAGATTCAAGGTATATCGACAACAATTTGAAGGTCGAGGTTAGTCGACCGTGTTATCACATGGAATTGATTGGGTCAATCCAGCCTTAGGTTTTCAATTTTTTATATTTAGTGTTGTTTATTTTTTACTTTTGTCCTCTTCCTTATAGTCTTTTAGGTTTTATCACAAATAACGTTAGTGTTAATGTTGTCCCAAACCCTTGGTTTATATCTTTATATTTATGAAAAGGTTAGACAAGCCATTGTCCTTATGCCTCCACCAACACCCTGACATGTCACCACTTCCACGATGTACTAA
Organism: Picea glauca; assembly: GCA_000966675.3. Classification (NCBI taxonomy): domain Eukaryota; kingdom Viridiplantae; phylum Streptophyta; class Pinopsida; order Pinales; family Pinaceae; genus Picea; species Picea glauca. Next base: position 319,624 of record JZKD02S1673053.1, read on the forward strand.
AACCTCTCCACTTTCTCCCTCTACCCATTAGAAGGTCAAATTAGGTTCTTTTTGTACGTTGTCATCTCATCAGACATTTCACAATGCATCTCAAGTACACTTTTCTATCATCACCATAATTTCACTTATGATTCTTTGTCAGTCGATCTCCTTGTTTTCAACACTCATGTTTTTAAGGAAATAATCTGGGATTTCATCATTTAAAGCTTTTCTAACTGTTTTTCCAAGATTTCAAATTGCTCCTAGCTCGTTGCTACAAAATCTGGTGTTTTCAGACAAGTGCTACAAAATTGATGCAAACTACTTTCCGAAAGTAAGTTGGGGGTTAGACCAACTATAGGTGGATCCATCCAAGATCAAGCATATCAATTTTGAAGCCTCTGCCTCTAGGTACTCTATGATCATTTTAAGCTCTGTTGAAGGACAATAAAGGTTGTTTTCTATCATTGCTTGTCCTAGGCCTTGCGAACTGATGGTCCACATTGCCAACTCTCCATCTTACCTCTGTTGTCACAATTCTCATCTAGTTTTAGAGCTCTCTGTTATGAGGAAAATATATCTATGGCTAGGGTAGACCACAACAGACGGATATGACTACAGAAATCAACTCTATCCCAACAACATGCTATATAAACCAATGTGCAAGCGAGATAAGAAAGGGACCTACTTTGTCCAGATGTTTGATGATGTCCATCATGGAGCACTTCGACCCAAACCTTTATACCTGCAACAAGTTCTCAACAAATAAGCAGAGCAAGCATATAGTGATAATATAAAAGGTTATCACATTAGATAGCATAATCCATTAATATACAAAACAAACATGCCCATGGATAATAACTCATATATTTGCAAGATATCAATTGGATGGGAAGAGAGTATTTCTATTAATAAATGATTAGCAGAAGTGAAAATATTATAGACTTCCGTGTTGGCACGTTTCGGAACCGAGAAACCAAGTTCCTTCTAGTTGGGCCTCCACCACTTTAATCCTCCACCAAAGGCAAGCTCATAGAAGGGATACAATGAGGTTCTCCATCAATAAGGGAAGAACTTGGGGGTTGAACATTGTGCTTAGACTTAAAAGACAAAGGGATGTAGACTCAATATGAAGTAATAATTTCTCCAGAGTAAATTTTCTCTCAAAGTTGAATTCTTTCTCCTTTTCCATAGCTCAGAATTGGCCCATTTATAGCCTTCAAAATGGAACTAAAGGGCCGAGTCGAAACATTTATAGTATATGGAAGGCCAAGGATCAGAGATCTCCTGTCTTGACATGGAAAACCGACATTTAATTTTTATTTTCTGGTACAAATCTCGATGTACATGGCCTGTAGTGGAGCATCCTGCGTATACGCTTGTTGTATAGTGTGCAAGGTGAGTACAAGTGGAAAAAATTGTGTTTTTGCCTATGGATTTTATTAACAGGGAAGATAAGTCTACATAGGGAAATGGAATAAGGCCCTCTCTACAAGATTTCATAGGGTGAGGCAAATCTTGCTCTAACACTCTCAGCCTATTTTACTAAATACTAAGTAAGCCTTGTTGTCAGGCCACCTTGCCTATCCCTTATTTGGATTTTGTTGCTTATGCTGCGAATTCTGTTGTGAATCCCCTATTTTGGCTCTACAAACCCTGTGCAACAAATCAACATTGTTATTCACCTACCTCATAACTTTCATCAACTGGTTATCATCAAGATTTCGTTTCTTATTAAAGTTTACCTACTTTGGAAATTTTTAAAAAAGGGTCTTTTGTTGATAAAGTTAAATGAGTTTTGCAAAATGATGGTGAAGTGTTAAACAAAATCTTTTTGCAACAACTTTCTCCTTGCATATCCATTTTCCTATGTAGTCTTCCTTCATTTCCTGACTATCAATTGTCCTTTCATAAGCTCGGAGGCCAAATACGTTGAAGAAGAATAAAACCTTAGACAAAATCCATCTTTGAAAAATATTATCCATCCAAATCCTAAGACCTCTGTCTTTCTGTTTTTCCTATTGCATCATTCTAGTTGATGTTTTAGTTTTCTTCCTATAACATCAATGGATACTCCACAATAGAAGAAGGCTCACAAGGGTGGGGGCATAGTGAGGACTGAACCCTATGACATGTAGTTGTTTGTTGTTGAACCTCTAATCAGGGAGGTCTTCCAAAGAGTGATATGTTTCAATTTCTATCAGAAGATGCAGAGGGGGCACCCTGAAGTAGCTAGAGAATTTTCCTTGAATTTTGATGGAACAAAAAATAATGTGGGGACTCTTGAACTTGAGGTATCTGAAGCAGCCATAGCAACAATTATTTAGATACCAAATACTGGTGAAAGACGGTTTAAGTCCATGAATCTAAATGCATCCTTCTCTAAAGAATTCCTTAAACCAGAATGTCAGGGAGATAACCTATCAAAGGGAGTGCCTAGGAGCCACATGGTTGAAGGATTTGATAAGATGTTAAGGGTGATCCAAAGATATTTCACCTGTGAGGGTAGGTTCAATATGATTTATCAGTACCACATTATACTTTTGTTGCACTTCATAGGAAAAGAACTCATGAATATTCCTTTCTATTTGTTTAGAAGCATTGGAAAAATGGCTAATACAGTCCAAGATAAGTCCAAGGTAGTTGATACAAGTGTTTTTCACTCAGGGATGATTAAAATGCTTCTAATGGAGGATTTGAAGAAGAAAATCATTGACTGGGAGCAGTTCATTGCCTCTGCACATTTGCAATTGAATGTTTCTCCTACTCCACAATCCAAAGTATAGAGTCCTCTTTAGGATGATAACATTGTTCACATAGAGACAAGTAGGAAGAGGAAGAACAAACACATTGATAAAAATTATGAGGCTCCTAATGAACAAGAAGGAGAAGGAGAATTTTATCACTCTCTACAAAGGGAAGTTTCACCCCAACCAGCTCTAGAATTAGCAGAAATTCCATCAAGGAGAGCCACAAGCACAAAGGGAAGGAGGTTACTTTTCTCATCATCATCTGTTGTAGTTGAAACTAAAGTTAGGAGGCCTTTCACCAAGTCATCAACAAAGAAATAAATTATTGAAAAAAAGAATGTAGTGGAATCTCCCATCAAGAGAAAAGGTAAAACTGTGGCTATTGAAAAACACATTGAGGTGATAGATATAACCACCCCTCCAAAGAAAACTACTTTTAAAAGGATGATCAGACAGCTTAGAGAAGCTAAAGATGAAATTGCTAAATTGAAAAGGGAAGATTTAGTTGGAAATAACAAGTTAAGAGACCTCATGGATATGTATCGTGAGAATCTTGTACAAGCCAAGTTCATTGCTAAGAGATTTAGACCTCTCCACATGCAACTTAAAATCCTATATAAATAGAATTTATCCTATCAAGGTCAGATCAGGGGGTTAAATATGGAGTTTCAACCTTTCAAGGAAGAGTCAACCAAGAGAAATTTGAATGCGTTGGCCCAAGCTTCCACCAAAAGGAGTACCAGACTCAGGAAGTGAAGTGAAATGTCTTAAAGAATCTTAGTTTTGGAAGTGCTTATCCTTGCATTTTTGAATATTTTGGAGAAGTATAATGCCGATAATTGATTTTTTCACTCATACACCACATTATGAGGCTTTTATAGGCATACCTAACTCTGGGGAAAGTTTTTGGGTGTTTTGGGCTCAAACTAGACTAATTGGGCAGCTACAGGACAATTTGCAGCACCTGGCGCTGTGAACTAGTTCATAAAGTCAAACGCTGTAAACTTCGCTGCGAACTGGCTGATACAGTCAATGCTACAAGATTTGTTGCAAACTCCTATTTTGATGGTTTCAAGATGATCAATGATCACTAGATGTCTAGGGGAGCATGGTACAATTGTTAAAGGTCAGTTTAAAGCTTGAGGATACCTGGAAACAAAAGGAATGCTCTCAAAGGACACCTCATTATGCAATATTAGGGTGTTAGGATAGTTGCCAACATTAGCCTTTTTTGTAGCAGTTTGTTATTTCCAGTTTGTACCAATGTAATTACCTCAGTTTAAGATGAAATAATCCTATGTTAGAGGATGAACTCACATTGTATGTTATTTTTCCCTATCTAGGCTATAAAATTAGCATTAGAAGACATTTTGTAGGTTCGAATGGTTTATGTAAAAGACTCTTTTGGTGATTTTAATGTAACAGAGTCTACTCTGGTTTGATGTATCAGACTTGATGAAATTTTGTTTAATGGAAGTCAGTTTTCTCTCTTGCCATATTATCTCTCTCTCTCACTCTTAATTTTTACTATCATTGAATGATTCAAATGATATTTTGTAGTTGTATTACAATGGATGTTTGATTGTGGTTTTGTTATAACTTTCTTAGAGTTTTTTTAGCTTGGATTTAGGAAGAACTTGTATCTTAATATTTTCTCTCCTTTGTCTACTTGTAAAGCTTGATGCTAGTGGTAGACTCACTTCATTTTTCTTACTAAGTCTTCCTTCTATCCACACTAATCCTCAAAAACCTGACCTAAGTTAAACAAGACCTCTTTTGCTGATGCATTTCATCTACAATTTCTTGTGTTTTGACATTGTTGAACTGAGTTTTATCCATTTGACACCACATTTTAAGACTTATCTCATAAACCTATTGATGGGTAGTAAGCTTTCACTTTAGTAGTCAAAGTGTAACTTTCAGTGCTAACAGACCGAGTAAAGTAGAAGTCAAAGGTTGAGATGGTTCGACATATTGAAGACATCAGCAGCAAGTCGAAGAGGTCAACCAACAAGAGGTCGACAGGATGGCATGTGGAGAATGACTGAAGACCCAATGAAGGATGGCTGGTAGTCAACTGGTAATCTGACTTGGAGTCGACTGTAACATAATCCTGAGATTTGCGATATTTGTAGCCAATGATCCACATGGATCTGTAACCATTTTTGGGTGCTAAGTATTTAGGGTTTTTCTTGTTGTAAAGCCTATAAAGAGGTGTGTTGTAAGCTCGTAAAGGCTAATGAAAATGAATGAATTGTAGGATAGCCAGTCTTTAGAGAAATATTTAGATGTAGTTTATTGGTCATGAAGATGTAATTTGGACTAGCTATGTAACGTCCCCGGCCATCAACCCCCATGACCGGGCAAACGCTACTACGCGGAAAACAGTTCAATAACATATTATGCATTCTAATGAATTTTAAACGTTTAATTATAATTAAACACAGAATTACTGCTAGTATTTCTGAATTAATGGAAATAGCAGTAACTCATGATTACAGCATAATGCATGATAACATTGCAAGAATCACAGGTATGCAATTTAATTTAGTTACAGAATTACAAAACATAGTGACACTTATCTTTGAAATTGTCACACACCACCAACTGCGTGCAAACCTTCCACAAACCTCCTAGCCTTAGACCGTGCTGCTCATCACTCTCAGCAGTAGGTCACCCCCAAGCTGGGACTAAGCTCTACTGAGTAAGGGATCCTAGGCTAGGTAAGGTTTACAGGAAGAATACACAGTAAAAGAAGGAGGATTCTCTCCCAGGAGCCACTTATGCCCACTTCTCATAGACTCTCCTTCCCCACATGCCTGTCTCACCCCAGGAGTATACACCTTCATTGTGACTGTTACACATTATTTTCGTCATCCCTATGATCGTTAATGATGTAAACCTATCTATTGCCTTTAGAGGGGTCACAGTGGCCTGAGTTCCTGAAGAGAGAAGGAAGAAGAAC